>MU006372.1:0-53093 GCA_010093695.1 Plenodomus tracheiphilus IPT5
CACGTGTAAATGCCAGAATTCGATACAGTAAGATCGCTACGTGTACAGTGCTCTCCCTAAATGAATACAGTACTTTCTCTGTAAGTCCTACCTGCTTGGATACAGCCATGTTATAGATCGGTGTACTACTTCGAATCAGAAAATTTAGAAATAATCTATGATTTTGTATACCGCGATATCAAATACCAGTTGTCAGACTGGGAGTCGAGTGAGGTAGAGGAAGGGACGTGGGTGAAGATGCGATGTAGCAGTCCAAACGCCTACTAAATAATCTTCCACAGCATGATCCGCTCATGCTTGTATTCAGTCATATGCGCTAATCAGATTCACCCTGGGTCACGATTAGCGATAGCGACCAGGAACTGATTAGTCACAATGCTCTTGGGGAGAGCAAATCTGCGTGGTTCAGAGATATGAGAGGTTAGTAGCTGAACGTCACAAGTTTCAAATAAGGGCAGGCAAAAGAGCTTGAGGAGTGGCAGAAGTTTGATGTGTGTATTTGGAGCGATTGTTTACAGATCGAATGCACGGGTCGTACAAAGGCAACAAGTAGATCCATCATAATCCGTGGAATTCAAACACCAGAAATCTAGGACAAAGAGCCCAATCTATTCAAAACCCAGATTTGTCTGATTAACCACGTAGCCCCTGCTTCCTCCATCCGTACAAACTTCTAGAGCCCTAGTGATGATAGTGGCAACAAGACGGTTCTTCCAGCTTGGGCCCCTCGTCGTTCATGTTGGCGAGCTTAGTTTGGCGAGGCGGGCGCGCTCACGGTAGAAGTTGGCGAGGGTGGGCCAATGTCCCTCTGGGCTTGAGTGAAGAGGGCGGTGATCATGATGGCGGCAGCCTCGTAATAATCGTCCGTTGCGATTGCATCAGCCAGCTCCGTCTCGCTGAGTGGTTTTCTGTCTTCGCCCGGAATATTTGGCCCAGGAAGCAAGTCCTCGCCGGTGCGAAGTAGTTTTTAGGCCTCGGCCGACAATATCAGTCTGTGGAGGATCCATGCTATGACGATCGTGTTATTTGGTGTGAAATATATACTCTGATGTGGAAAATGCATACGATTTGGTAGCTTTTTGAACCATGTCTTGGTGGTAGAGAGAGGCGGACCAGCAAGATGGGAGCTGCTGAAAGTGTAGAAAGGTAGACGGAGAAGGGTTGCAGAGGGACCAGCCAACCTTTATACAAGCGCTAGGACAGACCCTCGCGGCACACCCGTCTTCACGAGCAAGCTACACGTGCACAGGGAGCGCAATTATTCCGTCCAGCTTTTGGCCGTCGTGACGATTGTCACTGGCACTGTCAAGTCAACGGGTACGAAAAGTGACATTGTAGATGCAGGGGTTGGATTGGCACATTGTGGGTAGTCAGAGTGATGTTGTTTACGTGCTACTCCGGGCAACCACTCGCAATGATATTGAAGGAAAAATGGAGTATGTTAGAGAATTTTTGGCTACTGAATTGCACTACAATGGTAAAGAAGAGATACAATAACCTCGAGCAAAACGATCGGGTCCAAGTAGCGATTGTTGACGAGTTGAGGGAGGAGAAGAGGAGCTCCACAAATACATGCTCCGGACGAGATACCCGTAGGGCCTTACACGTAGTCAAGTTTTCCCTTGGTGATCGCTATCGTGCGCCTTCTTGACTCCAACCCTGCCATTATTGCAAGCGCATAAGGAGATCTAGTATCAAGGAGAAGCCGGAGAAGCCGGTGTGCTGACTGTGGGTGTCGGTGAGGTCGGCGCGAACAGGACATATGCTGGACTGAATGAGGGAACAATCATAGACGACTGCGCAGCCTCGAGGTAATCGTCTGCAGCTACCGCCTCTGCCAACTCGATCTCAGTGAGTGGTAGCGCGTCAACTGGAGGAAGTGGAGCACCAAGCCGCAGGTGTTTTCCGGTGCGGAGCAGGCCCATTGCTTCTTGCGTGAGGATGGACGAGCTTGGCTCGTGTTTGTTGGGGCACATTGTAAGTTCTGAAATGTGTTATGGGCGATTTCAAAAGAAGGTTGCAAATCTGAATACCGTTTCCGTGAAGATAGTAGGGACGAGGATATCCGGGTTCAGTGGAGCGTAGGTAAGAAAGATGTGTTAAGAGACGGGCTCCAGAGGGCCCCGCGACAATTATATCCGTGCGCAAAGTGGCCTACTCGGATGCGCCTCAGCAGCAGCAGCCAGAAAACGTAGCTGAGTAGCGGTATTGACTGCTTATCAATCAAGACTGAGAGACTGTCATTTAGCACCGAATATAGAACGGAACGTGAGCTGTAAAAGATGGAAAGACGGTTTGACTTGTACAGGGTTGAAAAACACTGCTGGAGGCAAAGAAGTGGCGCGCACCAGTATCCGCATATCCTTCACAGTCTTTGTCTCAGAGAGCCCCTGAAGTATACTGTACACTTGCTCGTTCAAAGGGCATCAAGCCTGCTATCATTTCGTCCCACTCGATGAACTCGTTGTGGGTATCGCTGAAGTCGCTGAATTCGAGCATCGAGCTTTCTGTGGCTGAAGAGGAGGGGATAGCAGCGTTGTAAAGAAGCCATCAGATGACCCGGATCGCCCTGGATATGTTAACGCGAGCGTCTTCTTCTTCGATAATCTAAGCAGCGGCCGGAACAGGTAACAGGGGAGGCCGGTGCTGAGACCGCGCCTGGCGAAATGCTGCAAGTCGGCACAGGAAGTTTTCAAAAGACTCCGACAGCTCGCCCATGAGACAATTGATTGAAACCGCATGGAATAGCCTGAATTGAGTCGTGTTCGGCGACGCGGGCGCGCGAACACTGTCTAGAGAGTCCACAGGCACAGAAACAGTAGCAACAGAGCGCGCTAGTCACCCTCGTGAACTGCCCATTGCAATTTACCCCAGAGACCCGATGGACCGTGATGTGAATCTATACGTGGCATGTATCCTTGAGAGACGCACATCAAGCTCGAACCACAGCTGCTTGATCTCTAACCCCAGCGACCCATCCTCAACTACGCTGACCCCTTAACAGCAAGAGATGGACCGTCAACTAGTGAGCCACAGGCTCCCAGAACATCTCATCTTTCTCTTCATCGACTCGCCTCGGCCAGGTGTGGAGTGGGTTGGAGATGTCGAGCGCGATGGGCTGGTTGCCAGGAGGGGTCGGAAGAGGAGTCGGAGTCGCCTTCAGCCGAGACTTCAGTATCGCTCTACAACGAAGAATCGGTGCCGCTCTCAGATAAAATTTCCGTTTCGCTCTCAGAAGAGGCGTCACAAGGATCGTCGTCGAGTCTGCCATCGGCGGTCTGGAGAGCGGGTGCGGCAGGGAGACCAGGAGACAGGTGAGCACCGGTTCGCAGGAGGTCAAGAGCTTGCTGCGAAAGGATGGTCGAGGTCCTCAAGTATTCTTCGCAAGACATTGTGTCAGCCGTGAGTAGAGCGGGCGGAGTATGCTGGGGCTGAGTATATACTGCTTAGGAATGATCGCGATTGCAGAAGTTTCGTCTATAGGCAGGGCTGGAGTCTGGACTGACCGGCAGGTGGGAGGGCGATCAAAGGGGCGGGAAAGAATTGATTGTAGGACACCGAAAGCAACTCGAAGTGGCGGTAGGGCGCATACACGTCGATGTCGGCTGTGAGCCGCCGTCGTTCCCGGAAGCGACCCTCATCCACCCACAAAGCACTGTAGACGCCCAACCACTACGAATGGTCCCGCGTCTTTATAACCATGCGACAGCAGCGCTCCAACTGTGCGTTGGCCCTTCAGCACAGCACCACGCGACACCGCGAAGCGCAATCACTACTCTTGCGAGAGATGTATGGAGACGTCAGAGGGTCTGATCAGGTGCTCTGAGACGATGAGCATGTGATGTGACAGATCACGCTCTCTTCTGCACCTAGATTCCAATGCCCCGAGGCAGGCCATGGAAAGTTTCGCATGTTGCAAAGTCCAAATCCTGTTGCTGACCTTGGGCCAGCGCCTAGCTTAGTCCACTGATCCGTAACACTTTTCCTTCGCGCCGGACTTCGAACCGATAGCTTGCTCGATGCCCTCATAGCAAACATGTTTGCATATTCGAGATCTTGCCCCACGATGACTTGACTGAGTACCGCACCTGATCTTGACGCTGCTCGTCGCCTCCGCTCACGACCTGGCTTCAGTTTATAGGCTACTCTCGCCCGCATCTCTTCATACAGCTCTTTGCTCATCATTGCCGCGATTCTGCTGAGTCGTATCATCGGTTTGCCTCTGTGACAAACTTGGCCGCATGCCTTCGACAGCCGTGGCATCTTCATCTTTCTCCAAGTCTGTTGCATTCTGCGACACATTTTGCTGACAGCAAAAGACAGGACCTAAGCCCCAAGTTCGTCTCCAGCACAAGATGTTCTTCGTTAGCGCATCGCCTCACCTGTATCCTACGATACCTCTTCAGAGCCACACATTAGCCGCTGAGCGAACCGGGAGACAGAGACAGTAACGGGACGACTACCGCCTCAAACAACGATATTGGGTGCGAGTGCCATGAATCCGCGAAATAGACCGATACACATCTACTTCGGGCACTGGACGCCCCGAAACAAGAACAACTGGCAGGCACATCGCTCGGACATCCCCTGGGCTGCATCTGCTGTGCAATGGAGGCTTGCTCGGGCGTCTGGAGAAACGTTCGGACGATTTAGGGAACTTTCAAGATAGGAAATGGTCACGAGCATGAAGAGTAGACCCGCCCTAATAGTACAAAGAGCAGGCGCGCACGTACCGGCATTATGGCCGAATCCTGTCTTAGTCTGTGGCTAAGATAAGATTGAGCATGCTGAGAAGGTATAATCTGCCAGGGGAACAAGTACGGACATTGGGTCACCATACAAGTTACTCAACTCTGTACACCAATGCGACAGCTCGAAGCGTCTGTAGCCTGAACTGCTTGGTGACCGACGCCACACGAGCGTGCATCTGACGGTGAATATTTCCCCACGCATACACTGAAACTTAGAGTCGTCCGCCGCTTAACCTGGCGAAGGTAGGGTGGCCAAGAATATACAACAACTGGGAAAGGATTGCGTGAAGACCAGGAATCAGGAGGCACTGCATCCTCTGGCGCAAAGGGCATAGATGGTTTGCGAAAAGAGTAGTAAATGATGTGCTGAGGGATCAAAAGCCTTGGGCAGTAATAATAGA
Organism: Plenodomus tracheiphilus IPT5; assembly: GCA_010093695.1. Lineage (NCBI taxonomy): Eukaryota > Fungi > Ascomycota > Dothideomycetes > Pleosporales > Leptosphaeriaceae > Plenodomus > Plenodomus tracheiphilus. The sequence continues at coordinate 5,153 of MU006372.1, forward strand.
GTCATTTACCACGGCGATGGAATCTTGGGTGCTGGACTTGTGTTCTTATGATGATTAGCGGCCCTGGGAGGGTCGTCAAAGTATTGCTCAGAAGCGGCACCTAGTTTAGAAGAAAAGGGTAGGCTCCAAAAGGAAACGGAAAATGAAACATAAAATGCGAGGCTGGTCTTGAAAGACGTAGCAGCTCTCAGTGTTGGTGCAAGTGGGATCTGAAGAATGCAGAGAAGGACATGGGGTGAAGTTTGCCAAAGCCCGTGCTTGCTCTAGCGTCGGCTGTAACAATAAGAGACGGATATAGGAGAAGAGTGCGTAAAAGAGTCCAAGAAGCAGCCACGTAAACTATGTGGAGAAGTTTGGGAGACAAGACAACTGAGCGGACAGGATTTTCATTGTGTAAATGACGCAGACTGGAGGCTGATTACCACAACGACCTACAGAGAAGTCCAACAATGGTGAAAGTACAATGGTACACACGAAGAATTGTAACCGCCACAATCGCCATGATAATTGGGGCGCGAGGGACCTGAACGAATGTACGAGCACCGACTACTTCTGGCTATAGGGCCAGCGAGGAGGGTCTTTCATTGATTCCTACGTCGCTGTGAAGTTAACGAGGAAGACTCTCCCGTCGCGAGATGTCTCATGCCTCGCTTCGATAAGCCCGCGCAAATTGTCGCAAGATCACAACGGCTATAGGGATAAATTACAAGCAACCGCAGATCGACCCATCGTTTCGACAGGCCAAAGAGAAGCAAGACCACGGCTTGGATCAACACAATGCTCGGGTTTGTTGTGTTTTCCACTGGGTATTGCATTGTAGCAAGCAAGATGAGGCCGGAAGGTTTGATTGGAATTGTTAAAATCTACGAGATCTGTGGGATGTGGGTGAGGTGGTGTCAGTCGAGCGCTAATATACTGCCGACCTACCGACAGCGAATACAACATTACCCATCGCTACAATCGAGACAGCTGAACGAGACCCCTTAGACGATCGTTACTGATATTTGCCCGGGCCTCTCGCTATCACGTCTGAGCACAGTACATCGATCGACTACACGCGGCTACGATGGCTTTGCAACGAGACAGCCGGGTGTCTTGGTTGACCAATACGAGCCAATGACATCTTCGGGACGGGAATAATGGTTCGAACGTTATAAGGCTGACGTTGCCATACCTATGGGCCTCAATGCAAGGCACTACATTCCAGAACCAGTGGGCCTCTCCCGCCCTGCCGATGGGAGTGGGTGTTGCAATCGCGGCTAATGCAAAAGGAGCTCTTCTAACTGGCAAGGAGCAGGCGCAAAGGCGCCAGCGAGAACGACGTGAGTCAGCGATGAGGTTAAAGTACCATAGGTAATTCGACGCTGGGATGATTGTTGAGCGGGAAAAGATGCTATCGCGACCCGTCCGGTCTCACCTCGGCACAAATTAAGCGGACGTTGCACACCATCGCCAAGGCAAGCAGGCACGTTTGACAACAACGTGCTCGACGGAGATTCTTCCGGTAAAAAAGTCTCCATACTCTGCAACATCGGCTTCCTGTACACACGGGCACATCCGACTGCTCCGAAACATCGATGTTCATCGTTCAGGACGCGTGTTCCTGACGAATACGGGCAGACGCCCCACTAAGGGAATGCCCTCCGCAGCTGGCTCCAGGGTCTAGCTTCGCATCCCTGAGTGCTCCTGAACAACAGCCACGCCAACGCCCCATGGCTTCTGAACGCTGAGCGGGGCTGCCTGGATCGACTTCTTCACACACTCTCGTTTGGATATGCAATACTCGGACGATCCCAAAATGCCTAGAGCGATCATGTCTACCCTTCGTAACCATACACCGCGCCCGGTGCGCGTCATCATCATTGTGGCCGTCATTTACGCCTTTTGCTGGGTCAAAGGCTGGCCCAAATACTACGACGACGAAGAGCTACCCCCTAGCCAACGTCCGCGGCTAGAGATCTATGGCGGGCCGCACACAGTCGACCACGATCAACTTATTGTATCAATTACGTCCACCGCGACCGAAGTCTACGCGAAAGTACCTCCTACACTGGTCTTTACGGCCGAGGAAGACCATGGACAATTGCTATTGTTCGCCGACTTGCAAATGGAAATTGGCAAGTGGCCCGTCTTCGACGTGCTATGGCGGTATCCGCACAAATTCGTAATGGAAGCCCGGGAATTGGGCAGATACAGGGCACAGGTGGATTACGCACGGAAAAGTCTGCCCATGCAGAACCTAAGGAAACAGGACGAAAAGGAGGAGAAGGAAATACAAAATATGTTGGACAAATACAAGATCCTGCAGACAATGGCTGCAGCGTGGGAGTACCGGCCAGATCGAAGCTGGTATGTCTTTGTGGGCGACGAAACATGGATCAATCGCGCCAACCTACGAGACTGGCTCAGTCAGTACGATCCAAAGTCCAGGCACTTCTTCGGCAACCCACCGATCCCAGAGTTCCCAGACCCGTTCGCAACGGGAGGCACTACTGTCATACTATCAGGACAGGTCATGCAAGAGCTATTCAGCAAAGAGAGCAAGGAACACAAAGGCTTCATCAAGAAGTGGCAAGATCATATTGCCGATCATACTTCGGCTTTTGACTTAGTCTCCAATGTGATGCGGATTGAGCTCAAGGTGGAATTGCAGGGCGCGTGGCCTGTTATCTCCGGCTTTGATCCGAGCACCGTGCCATTCTCGCCGTCGCTATGGTGTGAGCCGGTAGCAATAATGCATCACGTTACCCCCGACATTGCGAGCGACTTGTGGAAGTTTGAGAAGGAGCGCGGAGCAGACCATCTGTCTAACGCACCCTTACGAATCGCAGATTTATGGCAGCGATTCATGACCCCTGAAAATTTGAACGACACGCGCAAAGACTGGGACAACCTGTCCTCTGAACCATCAAACTCGCGATGGAATATTCTCTTTGAAGGCGACAAGCCTGAAGGTGGCCGCGCAAAGAGCGGGGAGGAGTCTCCAGAAGCTTGCGAAGACTCATGTCGCCAGAGCGAATTTTGCATGCAGTGGTCGTATTCATCGCTACCACAGCCAAACTGGAACACGAATCCGCAAACAAGGTGCCATCTCAGTAGCAGCATCAGGTTTGGGACTCACAAAGCACCACAGGATATGAATGTGCAGGGCGAGGACACCAAGCTGACTTGGACAAGTGGGTGGAGGAAAGCAAAGTTCACGTCTTGGGCGGATCAACAACGATGCAAACCGCAACATCAACGGTAGTTTCATTCCTCAACCTTTTGTGTTATTTTCGAGCGGTTCAGCGTCAATTATTCGTAATCTATCATAGGAAAATTTCCTTTTCACGTCCATCGTCTTGCTACTATCATACCGCATTGATGCTTACACTCCATGAGGCCACACCACGGGCGCTTATCCGAGAAATTCAGGCGTGTTCGCTGGGAAGCCAACGACGATGGGTGTAGATCACTTCAGCTATCCTGCGTGATAGAGCACGATCACAGGTGATGTGCTGGATGCGTGCGCGATTCGAATGACAAGCATGCGTTGGCTGCTCACCTACTGGCAATCGTAACTTCATGAACTACCTATGGCCCAGGTTTGAGACTGTGCTTCTGGCATTCATCTCCCTTCTACCACAAGCATACTGGTGTCATGAGTGCCCCGGGGCTATATCATTCGCTTGGCAACTTTTTGTGGGAGGCATCATACGCTCTCAGAAGGGAGTCAATACGCTGCACGACATCGAATATCCGCGATGTCTTTGCGAAGATACTCGCGACACGAGACCGATCGCGTAAATACTGCGTAAAGTGTTGGTTCATCAAACGCTTTATTTGTGCAAGATTTTGCCGTTGGTTGTCCGGTTACCAGTCTCTCCAGATCGGGGGTTTGAATGACAAGCCGAACTTTGGATGATGCCTGGAATCCCCCGGTCCCTCACGCTGCGGACCTCGTGGACTAGATCCATTTCGCAAAAACAGGATAAGATGTCCATGTGCATCGAATAAGAAGAGCTCTGCGAAGGAGTTTGTGAATGCGACGCAACGCCGCACTTAACCTGAAAGTATTCCACACTGTGCACCATCATAAGCCGAATATGATAAGAGAATATGGCAGTATATTTCACAATATACCAATGGCATACTACCATGGTTGAATATATCATTTTTGGACCATTAAGGTGTTGTGAGTATGCTAGGAGTTGGTGTCTCTGGGGTTTATGCATGAAAGGGTGTAGAGAATAGATCATAAATAGGCGTACGGTGTATCGCTAACGTAGATTGCGCTTTGCTAACGTCACAATGATGTTGTTCTTCAATGGATTGTTTCGATGTATTGCTCCCATGTATTGTGTGATTCAAATTCATGAGTAAAGTCTATGCTATCCTTCCATATCTCTGAATAGCATCCTTGGCCTGGTCAACTTCTCCTATCGCCAACGATCATAAGTCCCGCCTGTCAAACTCATCCGCAGACCTTGATGCCACAAGGCCCTAGTTGACACGGACTAATCATTCCTGCGCCTTTTATCCCTGTGCATGCGTGGGTACTGTTGCTGTAGAGCCCGAAACAGCGGAACTCCACCTTGTTCTTCAAGCGTATGCTTGAGAGTGGTCAGTTCCTGAATCTGATCCTCAAGTTCCTGCATTTCCCTCTCTGCATCAGTTCTCACTCTCTCTATCGCTTGCTTTTCCGTCTCCAATTTCGCCTCCTCTTCCTTTGTCTTTATTCGTAGTGCCTCTTTGTCTGCTTCCCATGCTGCAGATCGTTCCCGAATAGCTCTGTCCACGAGAGAATTATCGTTGAATTGCTTCTCGTCTTCCTTCAACCCGTTGGTGTATGATTTGTATAACTTGCGGCGCTCCACGTTCTCTGTATTAAGCAGCTTTACCACGCGCTCATCTACAGCTTGAATTTTCTTGTTGTACTGCTCGATAGCGGTAGAGAAGCTTGTCTTAGCGCTCTTCTTCGAGACCAGCTGAAGGAGCGTCCTCATGTACAGTGGCAAGTCTTTTGCTGACCCTTGTGACGTTGTTCCTGGTAGCTCCGAGACGGTAGTACTGATACCCGGAGATCTGTCAGACCCAGAACCGTGCTCCATGTCACGCTCATCAGCCGCCGTATGTCCAAGGCCTAGGAACATTGTATCATCTGCTTCTCCAAGTAGAGCCTCCCACTGTTCAGGTCTGAGCTCGAGTGAGTTATCCTCTCCTTGTTCGGCTACTCGATTCGCGGCCTCAATCGCCAAAGCAGGTGCGATGTCATGTAGCTCCACGAAGCCCGCTCGCCAACGCCGTGATGACCGTGCGTAGTGATGTGAGATGATGCCGAAGTTGCTGATTCGAGTGACAAGCTGTAGTCATGTTAGTAGATTTCCTAAAACTCATATCGTGGACGTGCAATCTTTCAACGAATTGATCGACTTACCGGTGACTCAAAGATGGGTATCACGTTCTGTTCTAGGTCATTGATGGGTTGCACCGCCCTGTGGAAGTTAATCAGTGACTGAGAGCCAGTCTGGAAAGCGCTGCTTCGCATGGCGAGCTTGAGAGCAAAGAATCCTTTGGCAAGAGCACGCACGCGAGCCCCGAGGATCATCTGAACCTCCTCATCCTGGAACTCATCGATGGCAAGGAGGGCAAACGATCCCGAGAGCTGAATGGTGTGTAACCGACTCATTGACATAGAGAGGCCTCTTGCCTTGCTTATAATCCGGAAGCAGTGGCATACGTGTTTGGTCTTGTTATGGTATGCATATACTGGAAGGCCGTCTAGGAAGCCGACATGCAGGCGACCCGTCACATCCCCATGCCATTTCTCCCAGATTAGTGTGTCCAAGAAAAGTGGCCGTGGCGTTCCAGTAATAGCAGAAAGTTCGGTTTCAAGTTGGTCGATCACAGCAATGCGATCTGTTGGTAAGCCCAGGTGACCGTCCAGCAATCTGGTGAAAATATCCCGAGGATACCTGGTTTCTCTGAATTCAGCGCGGCAACGTTCAATGTGAACCAAAGATGTGTCCAGGATGGGCAAGAAATCTTCTGCAAGGCTCGCTGTCTGGCCTCTGGTATGGCCGCGGAGGATGAACATTGACAGAATAAGAACCTTGAGATGTACAACAATCAAATTGTGTGGTCCTGGTGAAGTGAGAACATATTCAATGGTGCCAGGAAGTTACTCTGAAGAATGTCGTAAGGGTTCATAAGCTGCCTTGGTGCACCATAGGAGCGACCGCAGTGTTCTTGGACGATGTCGATACCGTAACGGTTATCTTCACGATCTTTGCTAAGAATCTGCAGATAAGCAAAGACCTGTTGGTCCTCGTCACCCCGAGGGGATCCCAAGTAGAGCTTCTCCGTGGCTTCCTTCAAGTCATTATTGCTTGTTTCGAGCCAGGTGAGGAACTTGGTCCCCAGGAGGTCTGTGTGTTCAGAGCGCTCTTGAAGAAACCCAACGATCTCAGACACATCTGAAGAGATCGGATCTGGTTGGATGTCTTTGACGTTTAGGCGTGGCCCGAAGGCGATAGGCCCGACCATGATAGCTGACTTGTATATGTAGAACACAAGTTAGAAAAGGTCTTCAATAGAGGGCATGTGGGAAGAAAAGGTACTAAGAGATGTTGAAAAACCGTTCCTCTTATACTAAGCCAACAGCTGTAGGAAAGGCGATCGCTCATTGCTCGCTTGAGCTGCCTTTACTTCCCAGAACGTCCCGAGCCATCTTGTTCTATAACTCTGAGCTTGTCCAAGCTGTCCTTTACTTGGACATCTCGTACTACAGGCGCTAGCTCAACTCTAGCGTTCAGACGATATAAGAGAGAATGTCTAGGTGAAACAATTACTCGAACGTGCGTGAACAATCAGCCATTTGCCCAAGTGAATATGCGCGATCAAATATCACGCCTGTGTATGTTATCGTAGAAAGACCTGAGCTGCAGGATCAGAATAATTACATTCTAAAATTCAAATGCGTGTTCTAGCCAATGTCCAAGCTTACATGTCCGCCTCCATCACGCATTTGTAGTACACGATTTCCCCACTCAAACTTCCTTTCACCACGATATCTTCACCCGAGCTCCGAAACGGGAAAGATTTGCGATGCAGAAAAATGATCGCCCACGCGTAAGATATAGAATTTCCTTCTCTCCCTTTCATTCATAGTCAGCTTTCTTTACATAGTGCCTGTATCATAGTGCTTCCCGGGTAAGATCTGTATAACGTATCAACACATTGAAATTCAGCTGGCAAGCTCATGACATGAACTATGACCATCGGCTCACCACCTTCTCTCACCTCGAAGACCGGATCAAACCTGAAAATGGTACGATGCGAGGCATTGTCGGTGCCAGACGACTCAATGCCCCTCGACAAGCATTTTCACCCGCCCAAACCCCACGGCATAACCAAAGACTTCGATGGCATTGACAATCTGCAAAACAAGAAGCACGAGATTCTCACCTGTGCTAGGGAGTACATATGTTGCGTGCTCCCTCACTTCACCAATGCGAGCCGCTACATTGCATTCATGCACGTTATTATCATCTATACGTTGCTGAGTTTTGTGCAGATCTTGTCGATGTTGTGGCTGGAGATGACATCTTAGGCTAGGACGTGAGCGAAGTCCTTGCTGAATTGTGGAAGGCCCCAAAGCATACTGCGTTGGCAAACATCGTTGTTGCCGATCCATATGATGATGCGTCGCTATTGCTTTGTGGAAGAGAATCTCCCGATTGGTAATCCGGTGGACGCTGATGTCGCTCAGCAGACACTTTAGAACGTGAAGCTTTGGTTTCGTCCGACGCAGGAGGAGGAGCAGGCACTTGATAACCATCTATACATCGAACAACTGGGGCGGAGCGAAGAGATTTTGTCTCCGAATTTGGCAGAGATGCTCAAGGATAGTAAGCTCAGTACCTGCAGCCAGTGTAAATATAGTGGTTAGCGTGGCCGCGATCGTGGAGAGTCATGGATGTTCGGGGTTACTGCACTTTGCAAGGCATGCGCAGAACCTTGGCTTTCTACAAGGCTTCGCTTCTGGTGCGTCTTCGAGAGGCTTTTTCTGAAGTCGGGACTATGGGAATCTGAGAGGGTGCGTGAGTCCTGGGGACAGACAGATTAAAAGATATCAAAAGTAGAAGGAGATTACGACTGGAAGAAGAAGAACCAGAAAAAGACAGCAAACCTTTAAGACTAATAGATTGAGAAGCAGAGAATCAGGCTAGGAAAACGTCCGGGAACACCAATGATACCGTAGTTCCGCAGTTCGCTCGTCAATTCCACGTCAATTCCAATAGTTCACCTCGAATTGTTCGGCATATAAACTGTGACCAATAAGCAGCGAACAAATATCAACTCACACCGAAGTCTCATGAGACTTCTTAGACATCATTTCCAGGAAAAGCAAAGTTCTGGTCACTGTGTTCATCATATCTATGACCCTGGCTCTTGCAATAATCTCTAACATCTTGAGTGCAGTTTTGACGGCCGGGGTCATGGTTGGTTGATTTGCTGTTTTACTTTCCCATAAAAGTTTAGCAGTTGGGTTGGTTATAAATGATGCGAATCGTGATTGATCTGTGTCGATGTCATATATGGGCCCATCTTTATACTCTAAACCTAGGTCACTGCCCGCGCAAGAACGCAGAGACCCAGTTAGCCAATGTCCTCGCAACAAGGTGCGTTTTCTCCTGTGCCTGTCCCGGAACCTTTTTTAGCCTCTCCGTTAACATTCCCACCCAGTTTGCATCAAGGGAGAAACAGCCCAGACAGCTGATACCCCCAGCTTCAACCTCATCTTGAGTCTTGGATGTGGATGCGATAGCCTCCATCCGCTCCCTCGATGCTACAGGCTGGAGAGATTCAGATACAGTAGTAGAAGCTATATTATCGCTATCTGATACTCCGATCCTCGGCACAGGGCGCATCTGTGAGGGCAGACGTTTCTCGACATCTTCCCCTTCGTCAGTCGCATCGCCCATGTACCGGAGAAAATCGTGGATCTTTGGGCCAATGAGATCGGGTGCGTCTAGTACCGCGCGGATCTTCGTAGCCCTCTCATCGCTCCAGTGTTCCGGGTCGTCGTTTGGGGCGCGAGAAGGGCCGGTGGTTGTGACGAGCTGGTCATCTTGGTGGAGGAATGCAGATAGCGCAACAGCAGGCCGTATGTCCTTCTCGTTAGTTAGTCCCGGATCGTTCACCATAGCGGAATTTTAGGCAGCTGATGTGTTGCCTGCGTACTGATGGTTCACGGATGGGCTGGTACCGAAGTCTACAAGGCTAGCCAGGTAAGAGTGGTGAGAGATGAAGCTCTCGACGGATGACTTCGAGACTAGAGAAATCATTCGCGAGGAAAGAGGTGTAGCGAGCGATGTGAGAGTTGTGTCTCTCGAGGGTCTCGAACGCATTGGAGAGGGGCCGTCTTGATCTGCCTTCGGATATGGTGCCTGGAGCGTATCATAGGATGCCTGCCGTGATCAGCATACGGGGTTCCAAGGTCAGCGTGGTGAATAAACTTACATGCGTGAGTCCATCATTAGGGACGGTTCCCGTGCCATCGGTCTCCGTGGATTGGGTCTGCAATGTCGCAAACACGACATCGACCTCAGTATCGCGGTCAGTATTCTCGTCACTGAGAATCGCACTGCCATCTACTGGGCTGTCCGATCGATGCTATTTACTGTTAATACGTGTGATAGGACAAAGCGCTCGATTACTGACCAAAGTATCAGCAGCATCCGATTCCATCCCATCCGCACCGTCAACCTCAGCCTCAACGAAGACCTCCGACTGCCCACTCTTCCACTCCAGAACATAATTTTCGAACGCGATCTTCAACTCCCAGCACAAAGGCGACACACCATGCATCGGGTACATGGCGCCGAAGTCCCCAGCCTCGACCTTTGCGTCCCGCCAACCTTCATAGTTGCCGTCGTCCTTGCCATCGTAACGTACAGCCTCAAACCGCTTCCGCAAGATCTCCAGTGCGTACTCCGCTGAATATTCTGTCCTGGCTCCGAGACGAGATGAACAGGGGCTATGATCCGGGAAGCAAGGGTCGGGGCAGATGTTCCGGCATGTAATGTCGCAACATCCTGAGCCGGATCCAGACGAGGAGGAGGAAGAGGAAGAGGAAGAGGAAGAGGACGAGTATGAGGAAGAGATTGAGTAGTTCTTCGACAGGCGCATCCGCGCTGTTGATTCGAGCAATCAAAGCTGTGAATGAACTATCCGCAGAGTCGCGGTGAGATGCTGAGATGTAGTTCAGTACAGCAGGGGTTGGAGACGGTTGTGCGACATCCTCGTTGATGGTAGAAAATGCTGCGCCGTCGTTTCTTATAGCATTGAGGCGCTGACGGGAATTCCTGTCTTTCATTAATCTGGGCAGTCCGATGAACAGCCTCGGTGCCCTATACTCCTCTGGCACCCGACGTTCCAGGTCTTTGATAAGACTGTCAGAATCATCTACGTCTTCTTCCTCATCTTCAGTGTCGCATAGGGAGGCTGTGTCTAAGTTTTGAGATAACGGACTTGAAAGAGACGCAGCCGGTAGGCTCGGAGCAGGTCGACTGGGAGCAGGTCGAGTAGGTCTAGGTCGAGCAGTAGCAGCTCGTACTATACCTGGCGGCGACAAACCGAACCTCAGTTGTGCTGGAGCCGGCGAAGCGACTAAAGGCGTTATCGTAGAATTCATCTCTGCACTTTGCGCTTTTCTAGGAGGTTTACCACGAGTGGCACAAACCCTCCATGGCAGATTTACACTGCCTTCGAAGCGGGTGACAGCCGTGCGGATACTTGATGGCTTTGGCCAGGTGGGGGAAGAGAAACGAGCCATATTGTGTGCTTGAGGTGTTGATGCAGTAATATGCTACTTGTACAACACCTGAGATGCGTTTCAATCTGACTTGAACGATCGGTATACCGTTGACGGAAGGCGTACTGGCGATGGCAGAAAGAAAGAAAGGTGAGAAGTGACGTCGCAAGTTGCGATGGTGTTCCCATCTAAACCAAAACAATCAACAATCACTCCCCCTCCACAAACGCAGTGAATGTGCGCCCGTTCCTTCTAGCGCGGGCCCGAGTGTACCTACGCTTTCCCAGATTTTCTGGAGGCCCCGGCAACGGTGCTTTTGTATTTATAGTCCATTCTGGGCTGTCATGTGAACAGTAACAAGTCGTTTCCCAGGGGCAGGGAAATCACGGTCGTGGCTCACAGGTGCAAACGATGGGCTTTTTGCGGGGCAGGTGAATGGGGATCATGATTCCTTTCAATATCTTTTTTCAAGGATGTAGCTGTATTGTGCAAAGCCAGGATCATTTGTCGCTTTTTACTTGATGGGCGTCTAGTACTTGTCTACGGTATTTTGCTCGAGTGGCGCGGGCGAGAGCGCACGCAGCGATGACGATAGTGGTCGTGATGAGAGATTTACGATTCACTTCGAGGAATGGAAGCTTGATCGCGCCGGTACTTGTCAACTTTGCGTCGACATCGCTGCCTTCGTCATGACAGTTGGAAACCTGTGCTCCAAGTAAGCCTCAGATACCTGCAAATAGATCGAAATGATTGAATAGCTTCCCCTAGATACCAAATAAACCTTCTCGCCGCAAATTTGCAACGCATACCTTTCCCTTGAAGACGCCAAAGTAGCGCTTCTCCAAGCGACCGACTTCTCATACTACAGGAACCAATCCCTGACTGAACGAAACGTTCGATTGAACTTAACCTAATTAACGTAGACACGAGACGACCACGAGGGTCAACGTATTTGAAATAACACGATAGGTAACGTCACAACTAGTCGTAAGTCAGAGGGCGTGACTCTGAGTAGATACGAGATGAATGCGGATACGGAGCGGGCGAGGTAAAGAGGGTAGACGCGGAAGAAAAGAAAACGATTCGGAGAGTTGGAATAGCCTGCAGCTCAAGAAGGAGTTGCGATAACACTGTTGTGGCTTCGTCTCGTATATACTCCACATCTCTTCTCTCTCTACACACACACCCCTCACACGCCCTAAGTCGTCTTCCTATGCAAAACCCCCGCAGCAGCCTATCCCGCATTAGCACAACCCTCCCCTCTAAGCAGCTCAACACACATACCTGATGACTCGGAAAAACCAACGTATCAGCAATAACCACATTCTCCCTCCTCCCGGCCGCAAAAACCACCACCTCCGCAATATCCTCCCCAGTCAACGGCTCAACCCCTTCATAAACCTTTGCCGCCTTCTCCTTATCCCCGCCAAACCTCACAACACTGAATTCTGTCTCCACTTGCCCGGGATCAATCTCGATAACGCGGATGCGCGTGGCGATGAGCTCCTTGCGCAGGGCGTCTGTGAAACTGCGGACGGCGGCTTTGGTGGCGCAGTAGATGGAGCCTGAGGCGTAGGGTTCGCGGCCCGCAATGGAACCGATGTTTATGATGTCGCCGGCTGGTGGGGAGTGGGATTGGAAGATGGGGAGGATGGCTTGGGTCATGGCGATTAGGCCGGTGACGTTGGTGGAGAACATGGTTTGAATGTCGGTAGGGGAAATGGAGGGGGCTTGGGCCATGCCTTTTACGAGACCGCTGGTAGGTGTTTAGTTTAGTTACTTGATTCGATGTGGTGGTGGGAAAGGGGGCTGGGGTATGAGGAGGTAGGGAGAACGGGACGTACGCGTTGTTGACGAGGATGTTGATGTCTTTGAATTCCTGGGGGAGACTGCCGACGAAAGCATCGATTTCCTCTAGTTTGCTGACATCTAGCTTTACAGGGAGGACTTTGACGCCTTTTGCGAAACCCTCAATTTCTTTTGCCAACTCCTTGAGCGCATCTTCTCGCCGCGCAGTAAGGATGAGCTTCAGATCATCAGGCTGTGTACGCGCGAATTCGATTGCCGTCGCTCTTCCTATACCTGATGAGGCGCCGGTAATGACTATCGTCTTGCCCTTGAGACGTTCTGCTTGCCTGCTTGACATGTTTGCTCGAAGTATCTGAGTCAAGAATGGTTGCGATGATGAGATGCGGGGGCGGATGGGAGCTCTAGCGATAGCAACAGCAGTGCGGAAGAAGTGCGAGGAACGCAGAAGAGGCATGTAATGTCAAAGGTGATTATCTACAGGGTCAATTGGTCACGTCAATAGAGATACCGGAGTTTGTAAGAGCGAGGTCGGCGTGTCATTGCAGCTGGTTGGTGGAGGGTCGCCGGGCCCATCCCGAGGTACGCGAGTCAGGCGCGGTGTGTGGAGGGGTTGAGCACGATTATGTGGGGTGCAGTTGTGTCATTGTGAAAACCTCCGTCAGCCTCAAACAAGTCGTCTCGCAAGAGTGGGAAATACGCAGGCAAGCAAGCAATTGGGGTCATGTCTTCATATTCATTCCTCGCCGTTTGTGGCTGGATTACTTGATTTCGTATCGCCCATATTCGTACATCCGTCAACTCCAAGCACTCAGGAATAGTGGTGCGGGGTATAGAATCTTCTCACAACAGGTACGAGGCATCTAAGCCTTACCCTTCCGCTTGAGCTCAGCCTCCTCCTCTTCCCTTAACTCCTGGTCGATCTTTGCGCCCTTGGATGGCTCGTTGCCGTGTGCACGGGCAGGGAGAGTTGCGTCCTTTTCGCGGCGAACATCCTCGATGTCCTTGTCCTCCTCCTCGTTCTCACGCTTCTTCTCGCGCTCGAGCTTGTTGGCAATTGATCGCTCGTCCTCTGCTTCTTGTTAGATGTGGTTCTGGAGAATGGTGTAGATGGTAGTGTCGGGAAGATGTCATTTCACCGAGGCGAGCATGCTGACATGGACAGGGTGATAGGTGAGTAGCCTTACTGGCATCAGTGGCCTTGTGTGAGTTCTCCTTGCCCTCATGGAATCTGTTCTCCCTCTTCTCCTCCTCAATCTGGGAGTCAGGCACGGTGCGCTGGTCGTCGTTCTGGTAGACACCAGAGTTGCCGACGTTTGAGGTTCCAGACATGATGATGGATGTGAAAGTGGTTGGTATTTGGTTGGAAGAGGTACTGGTGATGTGGAAGAGAGGCAGATAGAGTTTGTTAAAGTCTTGTGAGTGTCGTTATTTCCCCTCCTTTATGAATGTTTTCCAATACTGTGCGCACAGACGAATGGCTGGTGGTGACGTCACGCTTGTACTTTCGCGATGAGATCATGGTGGGGAAAGGTGCGCCAAACTTTGGGCACCAGGTTTGTAAGGCGCAAATCGCATCATGATGTGCGCAAGGCTAATGCGGTGCCTGAACGGGCGTCGCCGAGATGGTGTGGCTTGTAATGGTTGCCGATCCAGGTACGAGGCGATGTCTTGAATCGAGCGCTATGCCACGGTTGCTATGGACCGTCAATAAACAGGCCAAGTAAATGACATCAAATGGTTCATATCAAATCTCCACGTATATACAGCGGCATCTTCATCTCGATTTAACCGCCATCCTCAGGCATAGCTCCGCCTCTCCAACCACCTCCCCACCAACTCCAACGCCTCCTTTGATTTATCATACGGCACCATATGCCCTGCCCCATCCACAGTCGCAAACGCAAACGTCGTCTCCTTCCCTCCCATCTCAATCTTAACCTCCTTAAACCACCCCACACTCTTGCCCCCAACCTCCCACTTCCTCTTCCCCTGCGCTACAAAGGCCGGTTGTCCTTTCCACTGGAACCCATTCGCCCACTGCAAATTCCCTGCTGTATTACACGCAAGATCCAAATTACCTTGGTAAAACAACACATCGACGCCGTGTTCGAGCAGATATAGCACTTGGGGCGCCATGCTGATCGCGCCGTCAGAGGTCAGAGCGAACGCGTATGCGATGTCGAGACTGTAGATGGAGTAATTTCCTACAGCCTTCGGGACGTGCAGGGCTTCATACACCCATGGTAGATTCAGGTACTCATTGATGCGGATGATTTCTGGATAGCAGAGATCGTTTTTCGTCTCGCATGGCTGTGTGATGTCAAAGCGATTTCTACCCCCAGCGCCGGATTCCCCGTCATAGTGCTGGATTACGCCGTTCCAGCAGACGTCTTCAGCCGCGATGCAGATGGCGGGGTCGGGGTGATTGTAGCACACTTTTGCAAGCTCCATGCAGCGCGGGAGGTTCGTGGCCATGATGTCGCAGCGGGTTTGATTAAAGATAGGAGAGGAAACACCGGGATTGGTGGTGCAAAGAGTTTCCCAGTAGCCGAACGCTGTGTCTAGTGGCGATATGTAGGCATTTCCCGTAAATGTAGATTGAAGGTTGATCTGAGGGCGTCCGGGGTAGAGTAGGTTTTGCGAGACGATTTGAGCGCCGAGGGTCGGGACGTAGTGGCCCTGAGGCGTATCAGCTCTCCGTCTACGTCTGGTCTTCGTTCAACGGTTATAGAGGTAGAAGACGTACAGCATAGCTTTCCCCCGTGATATGAAACTCCCTCTTCTTGAGATCTGGGAACACATCCGTCGTGAACAATTGCAAGAAATGATGCATGTCCTCCGCCGCCGTCCAACTCGTTGCCGGCAACGGCACCCCCTCGTCCAGATAACTGAACCCCACTCCCGCAGGCTGATCAACAAAGATGATGTTTGCATTCTTACTCCACCCATACTCGTTGTACACAGTCCCGTTCCCAAAATCATTGATCACACACGGGCCTAGCTCTTGCAATAACCCAACCATACCCGAACCGCCTGGCCCACCCGTAAGCCATAACAACAACGGGTCCGCGGTGGGGTTCGATTGTGATTCAAAGTACCAGAAAAAAATGTGCTTTGGGCCCACGTCGAGCCAGCCCGTGTATTGTTTTGAGCGGGCGTCGCAGAGGGTGGAGTTTTGTTGTTGTTTAATGCGAATGGAGTGGTCGGGGGAGAATTGGGAGTGATAGGTTTGGAAGGCTTCTACTTCTGGGGTCTCTTGAAAGGGGACCTGGGATAGGGATGATGCGAGGGCGAGGGTAGTGAGGAGGGAGGCTATGGAGAGCTTCATGGTGATGGCGTGGGAGTGGATGGAGTTGGTTGTGTGCAAGATGAATGTTGAGTCTCACGCTCCAGGTCAATCCAACAATTGCGAGAAACGTCCGGAATCGCGAGCCCTCAATCAAATATGGATATCAGCCAGTATATACATGGAAGACGGAATGATGCCGTTAGGATGCCTCGAACCTTATCGCCGTCATGCATGATGGGCGCGCGATATATGTCCCTCGGCTAAACTTGCCCGCAACGCGTACCCTTCCTTTTGACCAGGGTATCATCCTAGCCTTCATCCTTAACCCTCGACTCCCCTTCAACACGCGATTACACCACATCCTCCCACTCATTGCGCGCCCTCGCCGCGTCATTGCCCAAAAGGAATACCAGCCTACACCCTCCAGCTCGTCCAATATCCCAAATCCCGGCGCACGACAAGATTACCACCTTCACACCCACCACCTCTTCCCCAAACCACCGCCTCCCCCAACCAAAATGCCTTACAACAACACCCCAATCGCGCCCGCAAAGGAAATAACCGGCCACGTCTCGCTCCCACGTAAGCCCATTCATTCTTCCCGTCACCCCCACACCAAACAACCTCCCAACCTAACAGATACCAACAGTCGCACGCGTCCAAAAAATCATAACCGCGGACCCAAACCACCTCACCGTCTCCAAAAACGCCTCCTTTGCCATCGCCCTTGCCACAGAAATGTTCATACAGCACCTCGCGACCACAACCCACAACGTCGTCAAAGCAGAGCGCAAACCGCGGCGCAACATACAATATAGAGATGTGAGTAGTGCAGTGGGAAAAACGGATAATCTAGAGTTTTTGGTGGATGTTGTGCCGAGAACGAGTACGTGGGGTGTTGTAAGACGGGGAGGGGAGGCAGGGAAAAAGAAGACTGCTACTGGGGAGGGCAAGGGAAAAAGTGTTGCAGAGGATGGCGAGGACGCTGTACCGGTGCAAAGTAGGGAGGACGCCACGCTCGAGGAACGAATTGATGGACATGTCAACGCCGCAACTACAAACGCAAAGCCAGCAACAAACCCAGTGGCAATATCGACATTATTAAACGGCCATACCCACCCCAACCAATCAGACCCAATGGATCTCGATAACAACAACAACGACAAAGATACCACGGAAACACCGCCCCAAAATCACGATGACAGCGAAACAGAAGATGATCCCGCAGCTATGCAGATTGAAATGGAGATGCGGGGCCCGCCGCAGCAGGTGCCGAGTCCAGAGGTGAGGCGCACGTCGGGTTTTACAGCGATTAATGGATCGAGGTGAGATTGGAGATGTTTGGGGGGCCGGATAGTTGGGTAGGGTCAGGGTTTGAGGGGGCGGAGGGGGCATTTGTATAGGTGTTCTGGGTTGGGTGTTGTATCTTGTTTGTGATGGGTTTGATGAGGAAGAGGAAGTATCGAGTTTGCTTGTTTATAGGAGTACAGCATAAGGAAACACGAGTGGGGAGTTTGTTTGGAACATGGTCATTGCGGGAATCAGGAAGTATAGCATCGATCAAGAGATGTATGTGCGCTACTTGTCTGGGACGTGAAATACTCCTGCGTTGAGAAGATGACTTTCTGCGTATTGCGCTTGAATATTGAAACTCTTCAATCTCTCAGTAATACCGTATTTGTATCGGTCACAATTACCTCGGCCATTTTTCCCAGATCCAGATTGGCAACTAGTTGTAGCCAACCCTCCCTGCTTCCTCTTCGGCCTCCTCTCCAGGCTTGAATTCATACTTATCCTTCTCGCCTTCCGTGTCCAACCCTTCTTCGCTCGGCTCCGCTTTTTTTTTTCTCCCGCGGCTTCCTGCTTCTGCTCGTCATGCTCGACGGTCCTGGTTTTCCCTTTGCCATGCTAATGCTTCGTGTACCACTCCTTCTCATCCTCCTCGCCCTCCCTCACCCACACCTCGATCGCCTTCCTCCAATACGGCAACCTAGCCTTCCCAGTGATCGCCGTCTTTGTACGTGCCCACTCCACACCAAACTTCCCACTATTGATCTTACACATTCTCAAATCGCCAATCTCGCTCTGCTGCCCATGCACCGCCTCCCTGTCCACAGTTTCAACCAACTCCAGTAGATCCTGCACAGCCTGAATCGTATTCCGAACGATTGTGTCGCTAGAATCTTTCTCTTTGCCAATACGAGAGCTGGTGAACAGGCAGGCAATCCAGTGTCCTTGTTCATCAAGGGGTGGGATGAGCAATGCAGAACCAGTGGGCACAGGGTCGATTCTGGGGTCCCACTTCCACTTGCAATAGCCGTGGTAGACTCCAAAGGCCTTGGGATACCGCCTCTTGAATTCCACGGCGATGCCTGCGCCCCACTTACCGATGGAGTTGCACGCATGGATTAATACAGTGCGCGGTGGTGCATCAAACATATCGCCGGAGTGGTTCTCGACCTCAATAAGGTCGTTGAAATTGCGAAAATGGTCCGTGGCCTCAAGTTTGTGACGAAGCCAGCCTTTGCTAAAGTCGGTGGAAGCAAGGTATTTGGGGTTACGTGACTTGAAGACGATGGGGAGGGCAGCCATTTTGGCAGGTGTTGGTGGTGGGGAAGCCGGGGGCGCGGGGCGTTTGGAACCCGTGGATGCCTCTGCGAGATCAGTCTGTTCAGTCTCGGAGTGGGTACATGTACCTCCAGTAACTTTGGTGGCATTCTCCTTTACCGTGGTGACGAGCTTCGGTAGAGCCTCAAGCTCGGTCACCTTTTGAGCGAGCGCATTCTTCGCGGGCTTCAAGGCTGCCTCAAGCTCAGCTTTTGATTTGGAGGTGGACTGCCCAGCGGGGACCCCTATCGTGTTCGAATCTTCGGCCGTGGGTTGATCGGCTGTCGGGGCTGCCTGCGACGATGTGTCTGATGTGGTGGGTGTACCATGATCGGGCTCCATTGATTCCAAGCCTGGAGCTGAGACGGGACCAGCTTCCGCAGTGAGAAGCCCTTCAATTGTGTTCGTATCTGTTGGTCTTATTGTGTCTGAATCGGCGCCCTCGCCTCTGGCCTCAAGCTGGTTCATGTGTGTCACCTGAGAGTTTGTGGGAGTAAACATAGTATTGGACTAGGTAGTGATCGTTCGAGGGGATGGAATTGAGCCGTTGGCTCACACTGTAATGATGGAACGGGGGTCTGAATGAGATCTGGGAGGTGACTGGAAAGAAAGGGTGACAAGTTGGCGGCTGCACGTGTGTTGTGGTCGCGCAAGACGGAGGGAAGGTGAGGGTGAGGAAAGAGGAAAGAGCCCCCAGATGCGCATCACGTATCCGTACACATTCACATGCAACCTCAGCTCGGGACAGCCATGAGATCGGTGTTGGAAGCGACTCGGGTAGTGGGTGATGACAAGTGGGTGTCACTGTCAGTAGAAGCCATACCATGATACACGGCGGTGATGCATCCTCATTACCTTCGCACAATGAATCAGAAAGGAGACCGGATCGTCATCTCTGAAATCGCTGTCGCCATCATTGTACAGATACAAACACATATACCAATACAGCATGAATGCGAGCGAGTGTCTCTTGTTCCCGATGACGCTTCGCGCGAACCCGGCCCACCCCCCTCGCCCTAGCCAATCAGCGCCCCCATAATCCAATCCCAAATCCGCCCGTCCTCCTCGCCAAAACTTCAACATCGGCAAGTCCGCCCAACCTCACCCGTCACAGCTCCCCCCCCCTCCAGCGCCGTCACCACCGCCCCCACACTCCGACGCATCACGATGCCCGCCCTCGCCACCAGCACCCGTGCGATTGCACGCTCATGGACCGCGCACCAATTGCCCGTTGCGCGGGCCGGCTGCACCGCCATGCAGACCCGCGCCGCCTCGGCTTCGAGCTTCGACAGCCCCTTCAAGAGCCAGGCCCAGGACTCCACCAAGATCCCCTCGTTTGCGGCGTACAGGAATAAGGGAGGCGAGACGGGGCCTAAGGTCTTCCAGTACTTTATGGTCGGCACAATGGGTGCGTTGGCTTCGCTTGGTGCGAAGGCGACTGTGCAAGGTACGTTGGCTTGCACCCCGACGACGGTGTGAGGGAGGCTTAGAGAGGGTGGATTTTGGCGAAGAACTGGTGGAGAGAGCCAGGGGAGCGCAATTGAGGTGTTTGGTGATGGATTGGGGGCCATGGGTGATGGTGCACAGATGGCTAACGACACTGCGACAACAGATTTCCTCGTCAACATGTCCGCTTCCGCCGATGTTTTGGCCCAGGCCAAGGTAGAAATCGACCTCGCTGCCATTCCCGAGGGCAAGAACGTACGTCTTATACACCACCCACATGCCAGATATCCAGGCTGGTTAGGACAAGCATGGAAGAATTGACACATGGCACAGGTCATCATCAAATGGCGAGGCAAGCCCGTCTTCATCCGCCACCGCACCGAGAGCGAAATCAAAGAGGCAGAGGACACCAAGTGGCAGTCTCTCCGTGACCCCCAGCCCGACTCGGACCGCGTCAAGACCCCCGAGTGGTTGATCATGTTGGGTGAGTTATCCTCCATCACCTCATGACAAGAAAAACAAAGCTGACAATGACTAGGCGTCTGCACCCATCTCGGATGTGTCCCCATTGGCGAGGCCGGCGACTTCGGCGGCTGGTTCTGCCCCTGCCACGGATCCCACTACGACATCTCTGGCCGCATAAGAAAGGGACCTGCGCCGCTTAACCTCGAGATCCCATCGTACGATTTCCCCGAGGATGGCAAGGTTGTCATTGGTTAAGCTGGGGACATGCAGGAACATGATTAGGGGAAGAAGATGACAGGAATGGGCGATGAAAGAGGAAGTGAAGAGAGACGTGGATTGGAACTGTGTCAATAGGAGAAAGCGAGCATTACCGATTTTTCCTTTTTGCTTTTGGCTTTGTTGCGTGGTGGGGGAACATGGATGGATTCGCCAGTTGATATGTGCGAGACAAATGTAACAACATTTAGACATGACATGTAATCCACCCTTTATCCATCTCACCCCTCCGGATCTACCCAAACCATCCTTCGCCCCAACAGCCAGCACCCCCTCCATCACTGCCCGCCCAAAAACTTCTTCACCCCCTCAACAGCGCCCTCAAACTTGCCCGCCTCAATCAGCACCAAATGCCCCTTGGGCCTAACCCCCAACTCCTGAAACGCCCTCTTACTATCACTCGCCCCCTCATCAACCGGCGTATCATACTCAAACTCCCCCCACCCCATCGCAAACTGATGCAACACCTCATCCTCTGGATGAAAGTAATACACCTCCCCCGTATCCGCCTTCTTCGACTTCTTGCCCTTTGGCGCATCCGTCGAAGTCAAGGTCGAAGTAACCTCCGTATAGCATTTCGAAAGCACGAGGTAATGGGTAAATGCATAGGGTTCGGCTTCTTGCAGCGCCCAGGTTATTTCTTCGAGGAGCATGGTGTACATTGGGGGAACGATTTCGTGGGGCATGTTTATGAAGCGTTCGGTTAGGATGAGGCCGATTTGTGTGGTTGGGGTGGAGAGGAGGGTGGGGAGTTGGGCGAGGGTCTGGGGGGGTTTTTTGGAGAGGTAGGTGGTTAGGTTTTTTATTACTTGTTTGTCCTGTTGGGTTGACGGGTTGGTTAGCTGTATGCTCGTTGACGAGGATTTGGGTTTGGGTGGGGGAATGTTGGGTGGGGGGTTGGTTGGGTTGGGGGGGATAACGGACTTTATGTGTTGTGAGATTTAGTACGGTGAGAAAGGCGTAGGGATCTGTTTCGTTGCCGTCGACTTTTACGGTGCTGCCGAGGAGTGGTTGGGCGAGGATGAGGTCGGTGAGTTCGGAGAGGTTGAAGAGTTGGTTGTCGACGTCGAGGAGTTGGCGCAACAGGGTTTTTATACCGTGGAAGTCCACGGCGGGTTGGGGGTCGAACCATTCAAAGTCAACGTTTACCATGTCCATGTCCTGTTGGGGCGAACATTAGTATGCGCGCATTCAGATGGGTGTAGTGGTGTATTGTTCGGCGCATACCTCATCGCTGCCAGAATCGTCGGCTTTGGTGGTTTTGCCGGCGTCAGAGGCATCAGGCAGGTCTTCTAGGTCGTGTTGTGACTTTCGTTTCGCCATTGTGTGGATATGTGGTGGTATTAAAGCACTCGTGTGAGGTTTCGTCGCAAAAGCTGTGATGCTGCTGCAGGACGACGCGGTCGCGCTTGCCGCTATCGATAAAAAATTAAGCCCCGCCCAAATTTCTGCGACTCACCGAGCCCCTCCTCGCATGTTCCCAACCGACTGACTTCCTTTGATACCCAATTTTTTTTTCTTTCTCGTTACACTCTTTCACTCCTCAATTGCACTGTATACGTGCAAATTCATACTTCATCATGGCGACCGACGGCTCCGACCCCATTCCTCCCCACAAGACGTTCGATACCATTCTCGTCCTCGACTTTGGCTCCCAGTACACACATCTGATCACTCGACGACTCCGCGAACTCAATGTCTACTCTGAGATGCTGCCATGCACAACCAAGCTCGCTGAGCTGCCATTTACACCCAAGGGAATCATTCTTTCCGGTGGCCCCTACTCCGTCTACGAGAAAGACGCACCGCACGTCGACCACGCCGTGTTCGATCTCGGCGTGCCTATTCTAGGCATATGCTACGGTCTTCAAGAGATGGCCTGGCATTTTGGAAAGAACGCTGGTGTGGCTGCGGGCGAGAAGCGTGAGTTTGGGCACGCGAACCTCAAGATCGAGAGCCATGGCGGACACATGGATCAGCTATTCAAGGACGTTGGCAAAGACATGGAAGTCTGGATGAGTCACGGCGACAAATTGAGCCAGATGCCCGAGAACTTTACCACAATTGCGACAACGTCCAATGCGCCGTATGCTGGTATTGCGCACAAGACCAGCAAGTTCTACGGTATCCAATTCCACCCTGAGGTCACACACACACGAAACGGAAAGACGGTCCTCAAGAACTTTGCCATTGATATCTGTCAGGCGACGACAGACTGGACCATGGGCAAGTTTGTTGACCAGGAGATCTTGCGCATCAGGAAGTTGGTCGGAGACAAGGGACAGGTCATTGGCGCAGTCAGCGGTGGTGTCGATTCCACCGTCGCTGCAAAGCTCATGAAGGAAGCCATTGGCGATCGCTTCCACGCGGTTATGGTCGACAACGGCGTCCTGCGCCTCAACGAAGCCGTCCAAGTCAAGAAGACCCTCGATGAAGGTCTAGGCATCAACCTCACCGTGATTGACGCGTCAGATCTCTTCCTCGACCGCCTCGCCGGCATCACCGACAACCCCGAGCAGAAGCGCAAAGTCATTGGCAACACCTTCATTGAAGTCTTCCAGGAGCAAGCCAAGAAGATCGCAGCTGCCGCCGCTTCCTCTTCCAACGCCGGCGAAATCGAATGGCTGCTCCAGGGCACCCTCTACCCCGATGTCATCGAGTCGCTCTCCTTCAAGGGCCCTTCGCAGACCATCAAAACCCACCACAACGTCGGAGGTCTCCCCGCAAACATGAATCTCAAGCTCATCGAGCCTCTCCGTGAGCTCTTCAAGGACGAAGTCCGCGAATTGGGCAAGGAGCTTGGTATCCCAGAGGAACTCGTGTGGCGCCACCCCTTCCCTGGTCCAGGTATCGCCATCCGCATCCTCGGCGAGGTCACACGCGAGCAAGTTCGCATTGCGCGCGAAGCAGACTTCATCTTCATTGAGGAGATTCGCAAGGCTGGACTGTACCGCAACATCAGTCAGGCGTTCGCGGCGCTATTGCCTGTCAAGGCGGTAGGTGTCATGGGCGACAAGCGCGTGCATGACCAAGTAATTGCGCTGAGGGCTGTTGAGACGAGTGATTTCATGACGGCAGATTGGTATCCCTTTGATGGTGAATTTTTGAAGAGGGTCAGCAGGAGAATTGTTAATGAAGTTGATGGTGTTTGTAGGGTGGTTTATGACAGTAAGTCACAAAGTATGTTGTTTGAGAATATTCCATTGCTAATAGTATTACAGTCACGAGCAAGCCTCCGGGTACCATTGAGATGGAGTAGACGTTGCCACAGATGATGGTCCACACGCGCGAGAAATGTAGACAGGTTGAGGATATGAATAGATAGATACTTTGATGATACCCGATGACTACGATAAACGTAGCTAGATATGAATAAACATATACTTCCGAGTCTATACGTGTAACGAAGTGCTGCCAAACCGCTGACATGCTGATCAATTCATATGATGACGCGTTTCTACAATGGATTGAGGCTGGTAGACGGTTCTACGGACTTATAGGGTCATGCTATCAGATTCTGAAGCAGTTTGGTCAAGTCGTTGTCGTATAATTAATTTTATTCGAGTTTCATTGTTGATTTTGCCGCACAAAAATACAGATCTTTGGACGTCACTGAGGTGTTCTACAATTACAACATTTTGACAGATCTGATGGACAGACTTGAACCACATCTACCCTGAGATGAGCCTAGTTTTTTCTTTGACAATTATACCGCAAATATAAAAGACTGTTACTGGTTTTGAGATCGACTGCACATGTCATGCGGCGTGTGATCGGACCTCCGAGATGATCGACAAGGCTGTTGGACCCTGGTTCCATCCACCCCATCCAAGCTCCACCACCTCAATGAGACATTACTATTGACACTGCTCAATTCCCTGCGCGCCTTCCCATAGTGTGCACAGCATAGATACAACAATGCGATGAATCGCACCTCGTCCTCGCACTCGCGTGCCCGCCAGTCCTCACACCCCCAACCTACGCGTTCCGCGCAACCATCCCAACCGTCACAGCCTGATATTACAACCACACAGGCCGCCAGACCCATCACACCCTCACGCCACGCATCCCATACCCCTTCTCTGCGCCGGCGCCAACCCTCGTACACGCACTCCATCGACTCCGACCCCGAAGCCGCCGAGATCACCTCAACAGACCATGCCATCGTCGAAGAGATAGCAGAGATCAAGCGATATGAAGATTTCACAACCATAGACTGGATCCAAGACGCCGCTCGCGAATCGCTCCGACGAAAAGCACGACGAAAGGAGCGTTCGAACCCGCTGCATCCCCTTCCCGGGACTAAAGTCTTCCTCGGCCGCGGCCACGGGAAATGGCGTCGCAAGATAGCAGAGGCGTATGATGCAGGTCAAGCCTGGATTGTCGTTACTCTCGTTGGTGCTGCGATTGGGCTGAACGCTGCAGTTTTGAACATTGTGACTGAATGGCTCAGTGACATCAAACTGGGGCACTGCACTACTGCCTTTTACCTCAATGAGTCCTTCTGCTGTTGGGGCGCAGAGTCCGGTTGTCCAGAGTGGAAACGCTGGTCCTCATTTGGTCCACTGAGTTACCTGGCGTATATATTGTTTGCAGGCGTGTTTGCGTGGACGGCTGCGACACTGGTCAAGAGTTTTGCGCCGTATGCGGCTGGGAGTGGGATTAGTGAGATGAAGTGTATCATCGCGGGGTTTGTGATGAAGGGGTTTCTGGGGTCTACGACACTGTTTATCAAGTCCATTGGTCTTCCATTGGCTATTGCGAGTGGGCTAAGTGTGGGCAAGGAAGGACCGAGTGTGCATTATGCGGTTTGTACCGGTAATGTGATTTCGAGATTCTTCGACAAGTATAGGAGGAATGCGGCCAAGACGAGGGAAATTCTGAGTGCGAGTGCGGCGGCGGGAGTGGGAGTCGCCTTTGGAAGTCCGATTGGGGGTGTGTTGTTCAGTTTGGAGGAGATGAGCAATACGTTTCCTGCGAAGACGCTTTGGAGGAGTTATTTTTGTGCGTTGGTTGGGACAGCGGTTCTGGCTGTGAGTTCGTATTCATCTTCTCCCTTACGCTCACTACCACTCACAGGTCCACGATGACGATGGCTCAAGTCACTTTTATCAAAGAGACGGCGATGCTAATGATTACACTAGGCAATGAACCCCTTCCGCACCGGTCAACTCGTCATGTTCCAAGTTCACTACGATCGCACTTGGCACTTCTTCGAGGTCCTCTTCTACCTCCTCATCGGTGTCTTCGGCGGCCTCTATGGCGCCTTCGTTATGCATTGGAATCTGCGCATGCAAGTATTTCGCAAGAAATACCTTTCCGCCTGGCCCGTCACTGAGGCTGTCGTGCTCGCGACCCTCACAGCGGTCATTTGCTACCCAAACATGTTCCTCCGTATCGACATGACAGAGAGTATGGAGATTCTCTTCCAAGAATGCGAAGGCGGAAAGGGCTACGACAAACTATGCGACAAAGACCGCCGCTGGGGTATGATCTTCTCGCTCACAATCGCGGTGATCATCCGCACGCTGCTAGTCATTATATCCTTTGGGTGCAAAGTCCCAGCCGGTATCTTCGTCCCCAGTATGGCCGTCGGGGCTGCATTTGGCCGCGCATTGGGAATCGCAGTTCAAGCCCTCCACGAGTCCTATCCTACCTCCCCTCTTTTCTCAGCCTGCGCACCAGACGGCCCCTGCATCACGCCCGGTACTTACGCATTCTTGGGGGCCGCCGCCGCATTGAGCGGTATCATGCACATTACGGTCAGCGTTGTAGTCATCATGTTCGAAATCACCGGCGCATTAACATATATCCTCCCTACCATGATTGTCGTCGGCGTCACAAAAGCAGTGTCAGAACGTCTAGGCCATGGCGGCATAGCAGATCGCATGATTGGACTGAACGGTTACCCATTCCTCGACGGGAAAGAAGAACACACGTTTGGCGTTCCAGTGAGTAAAGTCATGGCTGGCAAAGTCGTCTGTCTTCCAGCAACGGGCATGGAGCTTCGACAACTCGAACGTCTGATGAACGACAAATTATACCAAGGCTATCCCATTGTCGAAGATTTATCCAGTAAAACGCTCCTCGGCTACATAGGCCGTACAGAACTCCGGTACGCAATCGACCGCGCAAGACGGGACGGCGCGACTGCATCTACAAAGTGCAATTTTTCGACTGAAGCAGGCACTAGTGCAACCATGGCCTCTGCAAACGAAGTTGATTTCTCGAGGTTCTTCGATCCGACGCCACTCTCCGTGCATCCGCGACTCCCACTTGAAACAGTCATGGAGCTGTTCAAGAAGATGGGGCCGAGAGTTATCCTCATCGAATACCGTGGGCGACTCACGGGCTTGGTAACGGTCAAAGATTGCTTGAAGTACCAGTTCAAAGTTGAGGCGGGCGGGAGTCACGCTGGTGGCCATGGTGGAGGTATTGGTGAGGACGAGAGAATGGAACGTCTGGCTGCTTGGGGGAGGAGGGTGTTGATGAAGGTGGGATTGGGGGGGTTGTTGGGGATGAGGGAGAGGGGGGAGGTTAGGTTGGTCAGTCCGAGGGTTGTAATGGATCGTGGGAGGGTTGTGCAGGAGGAGGCTTTTGCGGTGGGGGAAGAGGACGATGACGATGATGAGGCTGGTGGAGAGAGTGAGGATAGAGACTTGGGGAGGGGAGTTGAGCTAGAGGATCGGAGGGGGGTGCGGTAGCTGTGTGGTTCATAGCGAAGTATGGATATGTCGTTGTTGTACATAAATCTCTCGAAATGAAGCGGCCAATTCTGGTCCTTTGAATCTTACCGGTAATTGAGATCGCATGTTCCAGAGGCAGACTGAGGCTTTGGCTCTCCACACATTGTCTCGCCCAAGTCGAGAGCAATTATGCCTCAGCAAGAGAATACAGTACGTGCCCTGTCCTGCGTGAACCCTGAATTGTGTTTCAGTCGAGTGGGCCAATGAGAGGAAATTGTCTCCGCAATCCCCCCTGCAGGGAAGTCGCGGGAGGGCGCTAGCGGGTGTCCGTGCCCAAGTCGCGTCGAACCGTTGGCAAGTGTGGATTATGGGCGCAGGAGAGTCAACACCATCACCGCCGGGCCGCCTGCACCTCCGCTATTCCCTCGCACATAATACACACAAGATACCCCGGCCCGACCTCTCTTCAGCGGAAGCGAGGATTCCCATGGAACACGCATAACACATACCACCACACAAATCAACATGGAGGCCCCGCTGGCTCCAGGGGCGCCCAACGGCACCCTACGGGCACCGAGCCCAGCACCACCCTCGATGGACCCCCAGATCATCGTCGACCACCTAGAAAAGGTCCTCAGCGTCAATCTGGATGCCTCGCCGCAGGATCTGCACGCACCCGGCAGTCTGCTCTCACCCGCCAAGCTCGCCGACACGATACAGCGCTGCTCCCGCTTCGCCTCGGAGGGGCAGTCGGTGCTGTACCTGATCAAGGACAAGACGGATGATGCGCATGCGGATGGATTGGACGGCACGAATGGTAGGCTCCCCTCAACACCACCGACCGTGGAAGGCACGACCGGACTAACAGGGGCAGGCACCACCCAGCACTACACGTACACTGTCTCTACCGAACTCACGGCGTCGCGCAACTGCGCTCAGTTTGTCGTCATTTCCAAGCGCCCGATACCCATAGACCCTTCGATACCCATTAGCGCCCAAGTCAATATTTCCACTTTCCCCGGTTTTATACTTCCTAATAATGCGTCTTCGCAAGACGGCACTCCCTACGAGTTTCTCCATTCTCTCATTCAGTCTGCGGTCGAGCCGTACTTTGACACCTACACCAAGACGCAGCGCAACGGGTCGAGCGCGTATAACAAGGGGGACAATGACGCCAGGACAGGCATTTCCGCGGCGAAGAAGAAGATGGCCGAGTTGGCCCTCAGCTTGCAGCATTTGCAGCAGAATGTTGAAATTCCAGAGTTGCTGCTGCCGCTGCATGCGATGATCCAGAACGCGCTGGATGATGCGAATCAGAAGGGCATCAAGCCTTCGCCAGACTTGATTCCTGCGGCCATTGTGCAGGATAGTAGTTTTCTGAATGGGCTCCAGGCGACGGTCAACGGGTGGATCAAGTCGATACAGACCATTACCAAGACTACCCGCGATGTTTCTACGGGCACGGCAGCGCAGGAAATCAACTTCTGGATATCCATGGAGTCGCGGCTGCAGGACATTGAAACGCAATTGGGCAGTCCAGGTGTAAGACTGACACTGGATGTACTCAAAAATGCAAAGCGATTCCAGGCTACTGTGTCATTCAGCGCCGACACTGGACTAAAAGAGAGTACCGATCTCGTTCAAAAGTACAACCAGCTCATGCGCGAATTTCCCCTCGACCATCTTCTGTCCTCTACCTCGTTGGCCGCGGTCCAAGAAGCGATACAAGCCATCTTCAGCCACATGAATAAGAAGCTCCGCATTTGCCCCTACCCGGTCCGCCGCGCGCTTCCTCTCGTCGAGGCCATCTCTGGCGATCTTGACAGTCAACTGCACAAGCTTCTTCACGGCAAAACCCTCATGCATATGGACTACCCCGAGTTCCAGGCTATCATGGAGGTGGCCGAGAGCATCTGGCGCACTTGGGAGGAAAATGTGAAAGAGTTCACCAATGTCGCGCGTGAAGTCACCAGGCGAAGGAATGAGAAGTTTATCCCCATCAAGATTGCAGCGCGACACAAGGAGACCGAAGAGCGCATCCGATACATCACTACCTTCCGCAAGAACCACGAGCAGCTGCAACGAACCATTGTCAGCGTTCTTGGCTCACAATCCTCGCTCTCTGATGGTTCACAAGCCAAGGAGTCTGTCATCATCGAGGAAATCGGTGATGTTGACGCCGTCAAGGAAGTCAAGGAGGCGTACGATGTTCTCAAGGATGTGGATGTGCTTGACGTTTCGCAAGAAGGTATCCGCCTTTTCGAGCAGGCAGAGCAGAAATACAACGAGCGTACATCGCGTGTGGAGAACTCCATTATCGCTAGACTGAGAGATCGCCTCGGTACCGCAAAGACTGCCAGCGAGATGTTCCGCGTTTTCTCCAAGTTCAACCCTCTTTTCGTCCGACCGAAGATTCGGGGTGCCATCTCGGAGTACCAAACCCAGCTCATTGACAATGTCAAACAGGACATTCTGGCTCTCCACGAGCGCTTCAAGCGACAGTATGGTAACTCTGAAGCCCATGCCATGGCTCAGCTTCGCGACTTCCCTCCCGTGTCCGGTGCCGTCATTTGGGCCCGTCAGATTGAGACGCAACTGGAGAGTTACATGGGCAAGGTCGAGGACATTCTTGGTAAAGACTGGGCTCTACATGCCGAGGGTCAGAAACTCCAGGCCGAAAGCAGCATGTTCAAGAAGAAGCTCGACACCAGGCCAATTTTTGAATCATGGTTGCAAGAGGTTGCCAGAAGAAAGCTGTCAATTTCCGGACGCTTGTTCCTCGTTAGCAAGAACCGTGCCGCTGGCAATATTCTGGAGCTGAACGTCAACTTCGACGCGCAAGTCATCGCTCTCTTCAAGGAAGTGCGAAATCTTACGTGGCGCGGCTACCAGGTTCCTCACGGCATCAACAATATCTCGAAGGAGGCCAAGCGTGTATACCCATACGCTGTCAGTCTCATGGAAAGCGTGCGCACTTACACCCAGACTGTACGCTCAATTGCTGAAATGGCTGGCGTCTCGCTCCTACTCAACAACTACGTCAACGATGTTCAAGCATTAGTTGGCAAGGGTGTACCGCTCAAGTGGGAGTCCTTTGTGCATGCGTACGATCTGCATGTACGTCAGTCCGGCTTCCCTGCTGGCGCTGGTAGCATTCGAAGTGAGAGTAAGCACGTTCAGTTCGTGCGTGACTTCGCTGCTGCTACATCGCTGCTTCAGCTGAAGGTATCTACTCTGGTCAGCATTCATGCCACCGTAGAAAAGGCCTTGAAGGACCTTGAAACTTGCCCGTACAACAAGGATGCCTTCCAGCAGAACCTTGAGACCATCCAAAAATCTATCGATCAGCTCAACTTGGAGAACTACGCCAACCTTGCTTCTTGGGTCTCTGACATGAATGCGCGCATCGAGGCTATCCTGCTTGTTCGACTTAACAGGGCCATCTCGCTATGGATAGAGGTTTTCAACAATGTGGAGGATGGTGATGATACCCGACGACCAGTCAGTCAACCTGCATCGGTAGAGTCGCCGGAAGCCAAGCCGACTCTCAATCGTCTCACCCTGGAGATCACAATGCGTAACCAGGTCATTTACCTTAGTCCGCCCGTCGAATATGCCCGAGCTAGCTGGCTTGAACAACTCCAGCAATGGCTCGCGATCATTTGCACACTCCAGAAGATCAAGGCTTCCCGTTACGAGATCCGACTGGAAGCGACTAGCGATACATCAATTAGCCAATTCTCCGACCTCCCTAGCAGATGTACGGAGTCGCTCATCGAAGTCTACGGCGCTGTTGAGGGTAAGCTACGAGACATTTCATCGTACGTGGATGAGTGGCTGCAGTTCCAGTCTTTGTGGGATCTGCAGTCTGAGCACGTGTACGATATCCTGGGTGAGGATCTTTCGCGCTGGCTGCAACTCCTGCAAGAAATTCGCAAGACTCGCGCCACCTTCGACAATTCCGACATCAGCCGTCGCTTCGGTTATGTGACGGTCGACTATGATCAAGTGCAGGTCAAGGTCAACGCCAAGTACGATCAGTGGCAGCAGGAGATTCTCACCAAGTTTGCTAGCAGACTTGGCCAGCGCATGAACGATGTTTATGTGCAGATTGAGAAGGCGCGCAAAGATCTCGAGTTGCAGACGCTAGAGGCTTCGTCGACCGCTCAGGCTGTATCCTTCATCACTACTGTTCAGCAATGCAAGAGAAAGGTTATGGAATGGGAACCTGAGATCTCGACTTTCCGCCAAGGACAAGCTACTCTTGCACGTCAACGATATCAGTTTCCTTCGGACTGGCTGCAGATGGAGCAAATTGACGGCGAGTGGCAAACATTGACTGAAGTCCTGGATCGCAAGACCAAGATCGCTAATGACCAGGCTGATGCACTGCGCGCCAAGATTGCTGCGGAGGATAAGGTTGTCAATCAGAAGATTGTTGACATCACCGGAGAGTGGGCGGAAGACAAGCCCGTCGCTGGCAACCTTGCGCCTGCCGAAGCCTCACAGATCCTCGCGAAGTTCGACCAGAAGCTCAGTCAGCTACAGACTGAATCTGGAAACATCTCCAAAGCAAAGGAAGCCCTCGGACTACCGCCATCGCCAGAAAACGCACTGGAGACGCTGCTCGAGGAGGTCCAGGACTTCAAGTCTGTGTGGTCTGCACTTGGTACCATCTGGGCTAGCATCAACGATCTTCGCGATGTGCTCTGGACAAGCATCCAGCCTCGCAAACTTCGCCAGAATCTTGACAATCTTGTCAAATTGACCAAGGATATGCCTAGCCGCATGCGACAATATCAGGCATTTGAGTACGTGCAGACAACACTCAAGCAACTGCTGAAAGAGAATGCCGTTCTTGCGGAGCTGCGATCTGATGCCGTGCGAGAGCGCCATTGGGTCAGAATTTTCAAGAATCTGAGGCCTCATAAGCGATACTCTGCTATCTCTCTGACCTTGGGAGATGTCTGGGATCTGAAGCTTGGCCCTAGCGAGAAGATCATTCGCGATGTCATTACTCAGGCACAGGGTGAAATGGCTCTTGAAGAGTTCCTCAAGCAAGTTCGTGAGACGTGGCAGAACTATGCGCTGGAGCTTGTCAACTATCAGAACAAGTGCCGTCTCATTCGTGGTTGGGATGACCTG
Source organism: Plenodomus tracheiphilus IPT5 (assembly GCA_010093695.1). Taxonomy (NCBI): domain Eukaryota; kingdom Fungi; phylum Ascomycota; class Dothideomycetes; order Pleosporales; family Leptosphaeriaceae; genus Plenodomus; species Plenodomus tracheiphilus. The sequence continues at coordinate 37,674 of MU006372.1, forward strand.
TTTGCAAAGTGCAGTGAGAACCTCAACTCTCTGCAGGCCATGCGACACTCGCCCTACTACAAGGAATTCGAGGAGGAAGCCGCATCGTGGGAAGACAAGCTCAACCGTGTACACGTTCTCTTCGACGTTTGGATTGATGTACAACGCCAATGGGTGTACCTCGAAGGTGTCTTTACCGGCAACGCCGACATCAAACATCTCCTCCCCATGGAGTCTTCCCGCTTCCAGAACATCAACTCCGAGTTCCTTTCCGTGATGAAGAAGGTCTCGCGCCAGCCCTTCGTCCTCGAAGTCCTCAATATCTCTGGCGTACAGAAGTCACTCGAGCGCCTTGCAGAGCTTCTTAACAAGATCCAGAAAGCGCTTGGAGAGTACTTGGAGCGCGAACGTGTGTCATTTCCCCGCTTCTACTTCGTTGGTGATGAGGATCTGCTGGAGATTATCGGAAACAGTAATGATGTCATGCGTATTGCGAAACATCTGCGCAAGATGTTCGCTGGTATCTCAGGACTGATCACGGATGAGGATGGTGTGATCAAGGGATTCACATCGAAGGAGGGCGAGGAGGTGATGCTGAGGAATGACATCTCGCTTATCAAGACACCACGCATTAACGAGTGGCTGGGAGCTCTGGAGATGAATATGAAGACGACACTAGCTGAATTGACCTTCGAAGCTTATGAGGAGTTTGCGCAGCTGGTTGAGGCGGATAGCATGGACCCCGAGGCGTTCACCGAATACATTGCCAAGTACCCTACACAGGTTGTCGTTCTCGGAACGCAGATTGCATGGACCCATGCTGTGGAGAAGTCGTTGACTGAGGAGGGCGCCAGTCTCCCGCAGCTGTACGAGAAGCAGGTCAACATCCTCAAGTTGCTTGCTGCTGCCGTCTTAGGCGACCTTGCATCTATTCAGCGAAGGAAGTGCGAGGATCTGATCACCGAGTTTGTCCATCAACGCGATGTCATTCACAAGCTACAGAAGGTTGGTGCGCAATCACCTACGCACCACTTGTGGCTTCTTTCCATGCGATACAATTACGAGCCCAGCAACGATCTGCTGCAGCGACTGAAGATCAAGATGGCCAACGCAACGTTGGACTATGGTTTCGAGTACCTTGGAGTAGCAGATCGCTTGGTCCGCACACCCCTTACAGATCGCTGTTTCCTCACACTCACACAAGCGCTATGCCAGCGCCTCGGTGGCTCACCCTACGGACCTGCTGGTACCGGTAAGACCGAGTCCGTCAAAGCTCTCGGTGTACAACTCGGACGCTTCACGCTCGTGTTCTGCTGTGACGACACATTCGACTTCCAAGCCATGGGCCGCATCTTCCTCGGTATCTGCCAGGTCGGTGCTTGGGGCTGTTTCGACGAGTTTAATCGTCTGGAGGAGCGCATTCTCTCCGCAGTGTCGCAGCAGATTCAAAACATTCAGCTCGGTCTTAAGAAGGGTGTTGAAGATCCAAAGTCGCAGATTGAGCTTATTGGCCGCCAGCTCAAGGTCAATGCTAATACTGGAGTCTTCATTACGATGAACCCTGGATATGCGGGACGTTCCAACCTGCCCGATAACTTGAAGAAGTTGTTCAGGAGTGTCGCCATGTCTAAGCCGGACAAGGAGCTCATTGCTGAAGTCATGCTTTACTCTCAAGGTTTCTCGCAAGCGAAGGAGCTGTCGAAGCATGTTGTACCTTTCTTCGATAGGTGTTCGACTGGTCTGTCTAAGCAAGCGCATTACGACTTTGGACTACGTGCGTTAAAGAGTGTGCTTGTTAGCTCTGGTGGACTCAAGCGTGCGCGCATTGCCGCCCAACAGGATTCGCAGATTCCGGACGAGGCAATCATGGAACCTCAGATTATCATCCAGAGTCTGCGCGAGACTATGGCGCCCAAGCTTATCCGATCAGATGTCGATCTCATGAAGTCGATTCAGGAGGAGTCGTTCCCCGGAGTCGAATATATCCCTGCGCCGCTGGACAAGTTGACAGCGGCCATTCGCGAGATCGCTACCAAGAAAGAGCTAGTTGTGAGCGATGCGTGGATGACAAAGATCATCCAGCTATATCAGATCCAGAATCTGCACCATGGTGTTATGATGGTGGGTTCGTCGGGTTCCGGAAAGTCTGCGGCATGGAGAACACTGCTTGAGGCCATGCACATGGTGGATGGTGTAGAGGGTATCCACCATGTCATTGACCCCAAAGTCATGTCCAAGGAGCAGCTCTATGGTACACTGGATAGCACGACACGAGAGTGGACTGATGGTCTGTTCACTAGCATTCTCCGCAAGATTGTCGACAACCTTCGTGGTGAGGACAGTAAGCGTCACTGGATCGTTTTCGATGGTGATGTTGATCCCGAATGGGTTGAGAACTTGAACTCTGTTCTCGACGACAACAAGCTTCTCACGCTACCTAATGGAGAGCGTCTCAATCTCCCATCCAATGTACGCATCATGTTCGAAGTTGAGACGCTAAAGTACGCGACTCTTGCTACCGTATCTCGTTGCGGTATGGTCTGGTTCAGCGACGATACGGTCGATGTGGATATGATGATCACAAACTACACCACCCATCTCAAGTCTGTTGCATTCGAAGACATCGAGGATGATTCTGTTGCACCAGGCCAGATGGCGCCAAAGACAAAAGCGACCCAGGGACTCATTGCCGACTTCTTGCACATCAAGCTTACGCAGGATCGCTTTGTTGAGAAGGCGCTCAGTATGGCGAGAAAGTTCAATCATATCATGGAGTACACAGATATCCGCGCATTGAACACACTGTTCTCGCTGCTCAACAAGGCGTGTCGGAACGTGCTGGAGTACAATGTTTCGCACCCGGATTTCCAGCTCGAAGACGAGAAGATGGAGACCTACCTGGCGAAAAAGCTACTGGTAGCTCTTGTCTGGGCGTTGGTGGGTGATTGCCCGCTTGCTGATCGCAAACAATACGGTGACCTTATCGCTGGTCTTACTGATGTCGAGCTGCCACCTCTCAGCGAGTCTTCATCGCTCATCGACTACGATGTCAAGCCCGACAAGCCAGAGTGGGATATGTGGCAGAACCAGGTGCCCAATGTCGAAGTTAACACTCACTCCGTCACCCAAACCGATGTCGTCATCCCCACGCTTGACACAGTCCGCCACGAAGATGTTCTCTACTCGTGGCTCGCGGAGCACAAGCCACTTCTGCTTTGTGGTCCCCCTGGTTCAGGAAAGACTATGACGCTGTTCAGTGCGTTACGCAAGTTGCCGAATATGCAGGTTGTTGGTCTCAATTTCTCGAGCGCAACGACTCCAGATCTGCTCATCAAGACGTTTGAACAGCACTGCGAGTACAAGAAGACACTCAATGGTGTGCAGCTTACGCCTACCCAGGTTGGTCGCTGGCTCGTCATCTTTTGCGATGAGATCAATTTGCCCGCACCAGACAAGTATGGTACACAGCGCGCCATCTCTTTCTTGAGACAGCTTGTCGAACACAACGGCTTCTGGAGAACATCTGACAAGACATGGGTTTCACTTGACCGCATCCAGTTTGTTGGTGCTTGTAACCCTCCTACCGACGCTGGTCGTACGCCAATGGGCCTGCGTTTCCTCCGCCATGCGCCGCTTATCATGGTGGATTACCCAGGAGAGCAATCACTCCATCAAATTTATGGCACGTTCAACAGCGCGGTGCTCAAGATCATTCCAATGCTGCGTGGATACTCTGATGCATTGACAAAGGCCATGGTTCAACTGTATGCTGAGTCACAGAAGCGATTCACGCCCGATATCCAGCCACACTACGTCTACTCGCCTCGTGAGTTGACACGCTGGGTACGTGGTATCTACGAAGCTCTCCGACCGCTCGAGACTCTGCCTGTGGAAGGTCTCGTCAGGATTTGGGCTCATGAAGCTCTTCGATTATTCCAAGATCGTCTTATTGCTGAGGATGAGAGACAATGGACCGAGGAGTGTGTACATCGTATTGCGACTGAACACTTTCCCACCATCGACGAGGAGAAGGCTCTTGGAGGACCTATTCTGTTCTCCAACTGGCTCTCGAAGAATTACGTGCCCGTTGAGCGCGAACAGTTGCGCGACTTTGTCAAGGCGCGACTACGGACTTTCTGTGAGGAAGAGGTCGATGTACCGCTCATCCTTTTCAACGACGTGCTTGAGCATGTTCTGCGCATCGATCGTGTGTTCCGCCAACCTCAAGGTCATCTCATTCTCATTGGTGTGAGTGGATCTGGAAAAACGACACTTTCGCGCTTTGTTGCCTGGATGAATGGCCTGAGCGTGTACCAGATTAAAGTTCATGGGAAATACTCTGGCGAAGACTTTGACGAGGATCTGCGCAACGTGCTGCGTCGCTGTGGTTGCAAGGGCGAGAAGATCTGCTTCATCATGGACGAAGCTAATGTCCTTGATTCCGGTTTCCTGGAACGCATGAATACGCTGCTTGCTAACGCTGAGGTTCCGGGTCTCTTTGAGGGAGATGAGTATGCTTCGTTGATGACTGCGATCAAGGAGGGTGCGCAACGTCAAGGCACTATTCTTGACTCACAGGAAGAGTTGTACAAGTGGTTCACTGAGCAGATTGTCAAGAACTTGCATGTGGTGTTCACGATGAACCCGCCTGAGGAGGGCCTGTCGTCGAAGGCCGCTACCAGTCCGGCGTTGTTCAATCGTTGTGTGCTCAACTGGTTTGGAGATTGGTCGGACCAGGCTCTTTACCAGGTCAGCTCGGAGCTCACGCAGTCCGTGGATCTCGATCGTGCGAACTATGTAGCGCCTGATACTATTCCGATTGCCTACCGCGGTCTCAGCCTTCCGCCATCACACCGCGAGAGCGTTGTTAACGCCATGGTTGCGGTGCACCATTCCCTTCGCAGCAAGAACGTCAAGCTGCAGAAGACGCAGAACCGCAAGATGTACCTCACACCACGCCACTTCCTCGACTTCGTTGCGCAATACGTCAAACTGTACAATGAGAAGCGCGAAGATCTTGAGGAACAGCAACGCCATCTCAACGTCGGTCTTGAGAAGCTTCGCGAGACATTCGACAAGGTCAAGGAACTGCGAGCCAGTCTTGCAGAGAAACAAACGCAGCTTACCAAGAAGGACGCCGAAGCTAACGAGAAGTTGCAGCGCATGATTGCGGATCAGCGCGAGGCGGAGCAGAAGAAGGCTGGGTCTATTGAGATTCAGGCCCGACTTGCAAAGGACAAGGACGAGATTCAGAAACGTCAAGAAGTGGTGGAGCACGATCTCGCAGCTGCCGAACCGGCTGTTATCGAGGCACAGAAGAGTGTGCAGAACATCAAGCGCCAACATCTTACTGAAGTCCGATCTATGCAGAATCCTCCAGCTGGTGTCAAATTGGCTCTGGAAGCTGTATGCACGATTCTCGGACACAAGCTGCCGGATGGGTGGAAGACGATCGTGTCGATTGTCAGGCGCGATGACTTCATCGCGAGTATCGTGCAGTTCGATAATGAAAGGCAGATGACTGCTGCGCATCGACGGAAGATGCAGAGCGAGTATCTATCTAAGGAGGAGTTCACTTTTGAGAAGGTGAATCGCGCATCGAAAGCCTGTGGACCGCTAGTACAATGGGTTACTGCGCAGGTCACGTACTCTGACATCCTGGACCGCGTTGGACCCCTGCGTGCGGAAGTCGACAATCTACAGGCAGAGTTGAGGAAGACAGAGGAAGGTGCTAAAGAGACGGAGGTTCTTATCCAGAACTTGGAGGACAGTATTGGCCGATACAAGACGGAGTATGCGGCGCTCATCAGCGAGACGCAAGCCATCAAGACGGAGATGTCGACGGTGCAGTTCAAGGTCACGCGCAGTGTACGTCTGCTTGACAGCTTGTCATCTGAGCGATCGCGTTGGGAGGAGAGCAGCAAGAGTTTTGATTCTCAGATCGACACTATTGTTGGAGATGTACTTGTTGCCGCAGCGTTCATTGCGTATGCTGGCTACTACGATCAACAGTACAGAAAAGCACTTACCGAAGATTGGTTCGATCACCTCAAGCACTCGGGCATTAGCTACAAGACGCCGAACCCATTCACAGAGTACCTTTCGACCGCCGATGATCGACTCACATGGCAGCACAATGGTTTGCCTGTGGACGATCTGTGCACCGAGAATGCGATTATTTTGCAGAGGTTCAACCGCTACCCGCTTATTATCGACCCATCTGGTAGGACCACGGAGTTCTTGCAGAATGAGTGCAAGGATCGTCGACTTACGGTTACGAGCTTCTTGGACGACTCGTTCACGAAGCAGCTCGAGAGTTCATTGCGATTCGGTAACCCGATTCTAATCCAGGATGCTGAACATCTGGATCCGATCCTCAACCACGTGCTCAACAAGGAGTACCAGAAGACCGGTGGACGTGTGCTCATTCAGCTCGGCAAACAAGAAATCGATTTCTCGCCTTCGTTCCGCTTGTACCTCTCCACGCGCGATCCATCTGCCAACTTCGCGCCGGATATCTGCAGTCGGACGACTTTTGTTAACTTCACGGTCACGCAGAGCAGTCTGCAGACGCAAACACTCAATGAGGTGCTCAAGTCGGAGAGACCGGATGTCGATGAGCGACGCTCGAATCTCATCAAGATGCAAGGAGAGTTTGCGGTGCATCTGCGACAGTTGGAGAAGCGTCTTCTTCAAGCGCTCAACGAGTCGCGCGGCAACATTCTTGACGACGACCGCGTTATCGAGACCTTGGAGACTCTCAAGAAGGAAGCGAAGGACATTTCTGATAAGGTCTCGGAGACTGCAGGCGTCATGACCGAGGTCGAGAACATCACCAAGGAGTACACCGTCGTTGCGCGCTCGTGCTCTGCCATCTTCGCCGTACTGGAGCAACTGCACCATCTCAATCACTTTTACCAGTTTTCGCTGCAGTACTTTACGCAGATCTTTGAGACTGTGTTGAAGAAGATTAAGCATTCGTCGATTGTGGGACATGCGGCGCGTATCGAGCAGATTATCTCCGAGTTGTTCGTTGATGCGTATCGAAGGACCTCCCTGTCGCTGCTGCAGAAGGATCGCATTACCTTTGCAATGTTGCTTGTGCAGGCTGCGCCGTACAAGATGGATAAGACACACATTGATAAGATTCTGGATCCGGATGTTGTGGGTATTGATGTGTCTACTGAGACGGAGAGGAAGGAGGAGGCGATGGCGCGAGCGAGTAAGATTCCAATGTTCAGGGAGGAATTTCCAAAGGTCGAAGCTAGTGCCTGGGATGCTTTCCTCAATGAGGAGCTGGGCGAGCGCCATGTACCTCAGGTCTGGCCCGAGGATCTTGCAAAGTTCGACAAGCATCTTCGCTCCCTCATCCTGGTCAAGCTGTTCCGTGTAGACCGTTTCGTCCCAGCCGTCGAGCTTTTCGTTACCGAAGTCTTTGGGAAGGGAATATTGGATGCAAGTGGTGACCTGGGCGATATTGTCAAACAAGTCAATGCCACGACCCCGGTCGCGCTCAGCTCTTCGCCAGGCTTCGACGCCAGCTACAAGGTTGACAATCTTGTTGAGCGCGAACAAGTCAGCTGTTCTAACATCGCCATGGGCTCCAACGAAGGTGCCGCAACAGCAGACAAAGCCATTGCCAATGCCGCAACAACAGGTAATTGGGTGTTGGTCAAGAACGTGCATCTTACACCGCAATGGCTGCAATCTCTAGAAAAGCGCCTCGAAGCACTCAAACCCAACCCGGACTTCCGCCTCTTCTTGTCCATGGAGAGCAGCCCCAAGATCCCCGTCAATCTACTCCGAGCCTCGAGAGTTTTGTCCTACGAACAACCCGCTGGCATCCGCGCCAATATGCGCGACTCGCTCTCCTCGCTGTCCGACAAAGCGACCAAACCGCCCATTGAAAAAGCACGAGTCTACCTCCTCCTATCATTCCTCCATGCCGTTGTCCAAGAACGCCTGCGCTATGCACCAAACCTGGGATGGAAGGGATTCTGGGAATTCAACGACAGCGACTACGAATGCTGTGCTTTCATAATCGATACATGGATTGAACGTGTCGCCGGCGGCAGGAGTAACATTGCTCCCTCCAAAATCCCATGGGAAATGATTCGCACACTCATCACGGAGATGTACGGTGGCAAAATCGACGACGAACACGATTACAATGCCCTCGCGCAACTCGTTGACAATATCATAACGCCTGCTGCGTTTGAGGAAGGGTGGGAGTTGGTCAAGGAGAGTGAGAAGGGTAGAGGGGATGCGCTTGTTGTTCCGGGTGAGACTGGGTGGAGGGCGTTTACGGAGTGGGTTGGTGCGTTGCCGGAACGCGAACCGCCTACTTATTTGGGGTTGCCGCCGAATGCGGAGAAATTATTGTTGGTGGGCTGGGCTGGGGGAGTTGTGGAGGGGTTAGGGAAGGTAGGGGGGATGTTGGATGAGGGGGAGGTGCTTGGAGGGGCTGATGGGGAGGAGTAAGTGTGGTGAGTGTTTTGTGGGTGGGCAGGGGGGTGGTCAACGGAGTTTTTAAAAAAGGGGAAGGTTTTCTAAATGTGTAGTTATGTCTATTAGTCTATGTGTGGATTGTTGAGGTACAGATACCCTACGGTTAATTTGCTTTGTTTTTCATGTAATTGTGTTTCGAGATTCTGCGAGAATGTATGTGCCTCTTTGACTGTGATTGTGATTGGGTCAACACATTTGATGTTTGTTGATTTCATTCTGATTTAAATACTTGCTACATGGTATGTGTGAATGGTGCCTGTTGTTCAAGCCAACTTTACGGGAATGAATTCCCACAAAAGCATGCAGGGGTTTTTCTGGACAACGATATTATTGTTGTGGTTGCTGTTCCTGTTGTGATTGTTGTAATAACAGCTTGGAGAAGGGGATGAGGGGAGGGAGAGTAAGAGGCAGGGGAAGGGGGGGGGCGATAGGTAGAGTGCAGAGTGTAGAGTGTGGATTGTTCGAGATGAAGGGGTTGGGTTCGAAGGGCTTTGGAAGGGAGGGGCGGACAGAGGGGTATAGGGAAGAGGGTTGGACAGAGGGGTATAGGGAAGAGGGTTGGACAGAGGGGTGTGGAAAGAGGGAGGCGAAGGGAGCGTGGGGAAGGAGGAATGAATTCTCTTGTATACTTTTTTTCTGTCTGCTGTTTTTTTGAGCGCGTGTGGTTTGAGTCGCGTTACTAGAATCTGGTGCGGATGTACGGCGTCGGTGGGTCGCCTTTGTGAATCGTCTATGTGGGAATCTCGGGATCGAAGTGAAAATCGAGAGGTGTGCTGTGATAGTCGAGGTCGAGGAAATCGGAGCTACTGGTAGGTTTTGTGAGTGTGTAGATGGAGTGGACTCGGGAGGTTCGACGTCGAGGCTGTGGTTCGGGAGTTGAAAGATATTTCACAAAAGAAAACACTCGGAACATGGAAGCAAAATTTAGAAATATGAAGTCTGTTCGATTATCTAGTCACATATTCTAGTGATCTGGTCTGCTCTGCACCATACGGCACTGTTCTGGCTGGGCGCGTGCTAAATGTGGCCCGCTGGTAACAGTACGTGACATCCAGCGCCTGAATGACCCAGACTAGACAAGCAGTCACAGAACATAAGGTGATATCCTACAGAACCCTTGTCAAAAGTGTTGTCTTTTTCTGACTTGGATTGCACTTTGATGATGTTTCGCGACCCCCGCTGGACGACCAGTATCTCACCGCCGCACGGGCAAGTTCCCCAAAACATCTTTCCCCAGAAAACCAAAGTTCCCCTCTGCCTTCTTGGTCGTATATATCAAGTTTTTGTCACCAAAACAATAGAAGAGGCGGGATTAAAGCCAGATTTCAATTGCAGTGTTGAGTGCGTTGACGCACCCCAAAATCTGGCGCAGCCTACTGCAGGGTCGTTAAGCGCAACCAAGAATGTCTAGAGAAAGCTAGGGACGCCAAATACACTCTGTGAGTACACGTGGAGGTATCGAGTTCTACCACTAAGCTACTAAGGAGTGAAACGTACTTGTTCAAACGGCCCAGCCCTACCCAACGTCACTGCGTGACTAAACAGCGCTTTCACCTCCGACAATGTAAACGCTCGTGCATTAGCGTTCAGCCTCCTCTATAGTATTTGCCTGAGCCAATGATTGCACGCGCAGTGACTCAAGAGTCACCGGCTGCATGAGCCTTGCCAAGGTTCCACGTCTGGGTACCGCCTGTGCAGTATATCTTCTTGCCCTCCGACCAACTCTCACCCACCACAACACTTTCTTTCTACTTGCACTTTCTCAACCGCAATTATTCTACCGCACACAAGATCCACTTCTGCTTTCACACATCACCTCCAACACATCCATCATTCATCATTCACAATGAGTTCAACCTCCCTCTATCGTCCGTCTTCATCCTGCAACTGGGCCGACGATGACGACGATGACTTCGACTTCGACACCTGGAAAGCAAACGCTGATGCTTCAGCACCCACTCCAGCTGAGCTGGGCCCGCTTCAGTGCGCAGCCAGCGAAGACGACCAACCAGTCGCATTCACCACAGAGAATGCGCCGTTTGCGGAGGTGAAGACCATGAATGCTGACAACATCGCGTCTTCAGTCGGTACCGCTCCTGATGCATCAGCAACTATCGCGAATGAGATCCAGCTCGCGCAGAACGCCGTAGTGTGTCGCGCACTTGCGGACGACTCAAATGCACCAGCTTATCCTGGGATGAGCTATTACGAGTGTTGGACCCCGAGCCCAGACAAGCGCAAGGGATACACCTCGCACTGGAACCATTTCAAGGCCGAGTATGGCTTTGACGGACGATGCCCTCACTTGTTCCGGTCCTCGCGTTTGCGTGAGGTCATTAGTATCGATGAGATTGAAGATGTTCCGGAGCTGTGCTTCGAGGACATCGAGGCACTTGAAGAGTTTAGTGAGATAGACGTTCAAGATATGCCTTTGACCGCATATTCTTCTTCGAGTACCACTGATACCTGGGGGTGTTCGGACACTGACGCCGACTCCGACAGTGACAAGGAGAATCTCCGTCCAGTAATCCGACTCCCGACCAAGCCAATCTCCTTCGGCGAGATCATTGATGGCATTACCACAGAGGGCATCGAAGATGAAGTGGAGTTTGCTTTCGAGGATGTGTTCGAGAATGCGCAAGCCCCGGTTGTTCAGGACGAAGGATACCACTCATCCACACCACCAGACTCCCCGACCGAGGACAGCTTTGGCAAGGCTCTGGAGTTCACAACGGTTCCTGATGCGCACCAAGCAATTGCCTACACGCACCACAACTGCTCGGATCGTCACGATTCGATGGAAGTGCCCGTCGCCTTCCGTAACGAGTTCGCCGGCGGTGATACGGCGTTTGATGTCTTCGAGGATGATGAGCGTCCCTTGGACTATTCCGAGGAAGCTGGTGTTCAAGGACCCGGTTTACTCGACTTCGCTACATGGCCATTGCCTTCGGCTTTGAGCGACGACGACGACGGCAACAATCACATTGTCGAATCAACTTTCCAAAAGGCATACGACGCCTACCTCTCCCAGTCTGAACCACCGGAATTCGCAACCCCCGAGTCTGAGATCGGGATCGACAATGATGGGCCACCGGAAGCCACCGATCTCATTCTCACGACCGAAACCCCACCATCAACCATACCGGAGCCTGTCACCTGCTCACCAAACAATACCAAAGGCGAGATCAGCATCGTCAAGAATGAGCCATTGGAAGCCACTGATCTCGTCTCCTCATCTGCATCACCTCCACCATCCAGCCCACCCGCTAGCGCATCGTCCTCTCTCGTCAGCTTCTCAAAGGCTTCAACCCTACTCAAGCGCTTCTTCTCCACCGCGTTCGCCAAAGGCCAGTACTTCGTCTCCTCCTTTCCCGGTTTCGGCACATTCGCGCGTACTGCTCGTGACATCCTTGAGCGTATGCGGGCCCGCCTCCACCAGTGTTAGGTGGCGCCGTCATTACAGAACGACGACGACAGACATTGCGACGATTCTTCGCCTCCCGAGAAGAATAGACATGTCTTCCTGTTTCTCAATTTCTACTTTCTTTGTTTACTAGCGCTCGAAAATTGAGCAGGTGTTTGAATTTTTGGATAGCGCTACGGTATCAACCGCCGCAGCATGATCACGGAGTTATATACCCATTGTTGCAGCATTTGCATTGGCGCATTATACCCCACGCCTCAGGAAGATTCTGCTTTGCTTAATGTTACATATCATAATCAAAACCATTGAAAACATATATCTGCTGCCTGCTAATTGACTCCGTTCGTGTTGTATCGAAAGTACATGTGAACCCTCAGTGTCCTCCACCAGTAATTACTGAGACTCAAATCGAAACCTCATGACATATTTGACCCTTGTGCTGTAGGGACGGCCATCATAGGTTTGTAGCGCGGCGTAGATAAGTGCGAATAGGATGTAAGTTTCTAGCACCATAGCGATGTCGATTAAAAGGATGGCTGCTGGATGTAACATGCTGCGCAGTATATACGGAGACGCTGAGCTATCAGCGAAAGCGAGACTTTCAGTTGCTCGGACTACGCAATCTTGTCATGGAAGTATAGGTATATGGAAGTTAAGACTCTGTAGTAGGCACCTTCCGGGTAAAGTAAAATGATGGCGATGTATTTACGATCAATAAGTGCGGAAGATGGAATGTATGCTACTGGATTGTTGGATGTGACATGTCCAGTGAGGGGTTGCAGCTGGCAATCAAGGGCGTGCTTCACATCTCACTGCCAGTCACCATTGACAACAAGGAATAACAAATGCATCTGCCATATTGGACAGCTAAATATATTCCCTTTGAGAGGCAAGTTGCCGTACACAGTGACTGAGAGCCTAAACCACCAGCAACAACGAATATAAAACACAAGTTTCTCGGCGTACAGGGATCGCAACTCTGCCTTGACAATTTGCACTTTCGGAGGCAAGGCTGTGATGCATACTGTGTAGATAACCCAGCAATCAAAACCTAGAACAATTTAAAGCCCCCCGGAACCTGTTTCTGAAACACACCCTTCGGATCATACTTCTTCGCCACCGCCTTCAATTTACTCACCTCATCGCTACCAAAACTCGCAAACGGATCTTGAAACGACGCCGCAAAATTAAGATACTTGAACCGATGCAACACACTCTCTTCCCTCAGCACATCCTCAAAAAGCTTCATAAAATCCTTCAGTGCCTCCTGAAAGCCCTCATCAGCCGCCGCATCCCCATACGTAAATACACTCTGGACAAAAAGCATATCCTTCTCCGGTGTCTCAGTGGACGCAAAGCCAAAGCTATTAGGGGAACTTCCATTGCGTGGGGGGGCAGGAAGAGCCTGGAAAGTTAGTTCTGCGATTGGATTGGCATATGCGTACTGCTTTGTGACTTCCGGGACGTGCTTCTTCCAGACCTCGTGGATGCGAAGGACGATTGTAGGTGTGATTTTGAATGATGTTGTTGCCCAGACTGTGCGCTGGGGATTGGCGATGACGTTGCGCGAGGCGTTGCGGGTGTGTTCACTGATGGGGGCTTCGATCATGCCATTTGTGATTTGGGGCTGCGTATCGATGACTTGCTTCAATGCTCCGGGTTTGGACTGGGGCTGGGTGTAGTACAAGATGCTGATTGGAGTGAATGTTGCAGCGGTGTGGTTGTATCGTACAGTCAACCATCCAGCAGCGTACGGATCGTAGGTTCCGAGTTTCATGTTGGTATAGGCTGAGAGGAGGGGAACTGTAGCGTTGGGCCCGTAGATCACACGTCCACCCCAGATGGGACCAGCAACAAAGGCTTTCAGATCGAATCGTGTGATGACACCGAAATTGTTTTGGCCTCCTTTTAAGGCAGCGAAGAGGTCAGAGTGAGATGTAGCATTTGCGTTGATGATCTCGCCGCTGGCAAGGACAATCTCGAAATTTACGACACCATCGCAGGCCCAGCCTCGTTCTGGACTGAAGAATGATATACCGCCTGTATACTCTGGTTAGTAATCGAAGTGATACCATGGAGTATCATAGCTGACCTCCTGTCAGGAACCCAGGAACCCCAACGACTCCGATGCGCCCTCCAAGGACTGTGAGATTGCGTGTCTCGGCTACATCGTAGACGTTCTGCCACAACGCTCCAGCCCCAACTCTGATGACTTCGTTGCCTCGTGCAATCTCGACGCCATTCAAGCTTTGCATATCAATGGTAACACCATCTTGAATGTTGTTGAAGCCTACGCTGGGGTTGTGCCCACCTCCTTTGATCGCAAACTGCGTTTGGTTGCCGCTTTTCAGAACCGAGACAGCAATAGATACATCGTGCGAAGATTTCGGTCGAACCACACAAGAAGGATGCAACCGAGATTGAAGAAAAGGGTAAGATGTTATAGTCGCATTGTAGGTAGGTGCCTCAGGGTAGAAGACATTGTTTGGAAGGGCTGAGACGAGCTCGCCACAAGCTAAGGCAGTATGTGTACCAGATACAAGTCTGGACCCGAACAAAAGGCCCACGTAGTACAACCTAGGTAGCAGCATCGTAGGCTAAGATGAGATGAAGTGAGCGAGTGTCTTAGGAATTTGCTTGGCCTCCCCTTCCCTTCTTAAATCCATCCCACGACTTCAATCTGACCGGGTCGGGTTGATGGTGCACTGCATGGCTATGCTCAAGAATGTGACAGATTTCGGGATCCAAACACAACTCGCAGTATCCGCAGCGTTGCACATACAGACCTATGGTAAGCCCTAACCGAGGGCCGACGCGATACGATTCGTCAGACCCAACAATATATTGACCGGAACATAAAAGTATAGGACTAATTGTTTGCGCAATGTCTGTTGGCTGCAGAGGAGGTGTGCCAGCGGGGAGCCGCGTATTAAGATCGCCTTATAGATCCATGCCAGGTGAGCAAGTCTGAGAACCTTGTTGCTGAGTTCGTGCGCAGTGAGAGGCAAGGATGCTGAACGCTCGCGGTTCCGCCCAGTACTAGGCCTCCGTTGCAGCGCTGTACATAATGTGTGTCATGTGCGAACCTTTAAAACGCTGGAAACAGGTCGTAAATTAAATCTAGGCATGGTAGTATTGAGAACTTGTGATTTAACACACACACACAATTTATTTACGCCCGGCGGCCGAGCCGAAAGGGCTACTAACGCTAATCTAACTTTACACTTCTTATGCTACGTCTCGGCCTCCTTAGCCCATATATCTTCTTTGGCTCGCTTCTTCGTGTAGCTTATCATCCAAGTCAGAACCCTTTCTCTATATCTAGAACGCTTCTTCTCTATTTCATGCACCTCGTCAGACGCTCGTGGGTTAGTATTGCCGGCGGCAGGCTGGCTTAGAGTCGGCTTCTCCAAGAGATTCTCCAAGTGTTCAGCGTCCTATCTTCGGCGGCTGAAGCGTTGTCTGCTGTCTATTGCACGAGGCTGTAGACAAGTTTATGTTAGTATTTG
>MU006373.1:0-15481 GCA_010093695.1 Plenodomus tracheiphilus IPT5
TGTTCGTTTTGCTTAGCGGTGTTTCTTGCGCGTCTCTTCAGTGGTGCTGGTAGCTCGGTTGGCAAGGATGTCGCGTCGCGGTCGCGGTCGCGGTCGGGTTCAGGGGTCGAGATTGCCATCTCTCTCACACGCCCAGATCGCAAACTCATTCCCATGCGCCACAGCGCACGTGTAAATGCCAGAATTCGATACAGTAAGATCGCTACGTGTACAGTGCTCTCCCTAAATGAATACAGTACTTTCTCTGTAAGTCCTACAGTCAAGAAAAAGTCCCTGTACGATACAGTGCGTGTGCGGAGCGGGAGAGTCAGTACAGCAAGTACGCAAAGGAGATTGCTTCTTCTAAACACGCTACTAAGTTTCAGCATAAGCTCGAGTCTATGCCCTTCCCTCCTCCTGGTATCCACGATATCCTCACACCGCCAGCCATCGAGCGCATCAGGCAACAAGATCTGCTACGCCAGAAAGAGCAACAACAGCGTCGTGGTGGACATCCTTGTTCAGGTCTCTTTGAGAAAACGAATGGTCTTCCATGCCGCTATACGCTGCAAGAAGTGATGGCTGCCAGATCCACGCTACAATTGAACCACCTCTACGATGATCATTGGCGCTATCAACGTGGGAATGGATCATCAGTACGCTCATCCTCGAGACCGTACCAGTCTGTTCTTGAGCCACTCACCGCTCACACAAGAGGTGCGCCAAGGAGAAACAAATCGTCGACTCGACGAGACCCATCAGCTTTTGAACGATATGTGCCGCCTTCCATTCCTCACTTTCAACCTTACCATGAATCCCAAGGTCAAACACTTGCTGAAGCTCTGCAGCAAGTTAGCACTTCTGTCACCGTTTCAAATCCTACATCTGCACCAGATACAGGTCCTGTAACCACCTGTATATCTGTGTCAATACCGGCACCTGCTCCTCTGCCACCTCCTACCTCTCTTCAGTTATCTCCGCCTGTAGCTGTCGCTGTGTCAGTGACCGTGGCTTCGTCTCCTGTCTGGCAACCTCCGTCGTTAGAGGAGTTCCTAGCTGACGTTGCAGGTCGACGGTCTCAATCTGTTCTATATCAGTGTAACGACATGATGTCAGCTACCAACTTTCTGGCAGAGACAGGGCAGCAGGATGATCCTCCAGAGCTGGTAGAAGCGCGGAATATGGTCCTAGCTACAGAAGGACTTTTCGCTTCCTGTACACCAACTATGGCTTGGAACTATCATTTTGGGGACATGGATGCTTTCTACTCTGAGAGATTCGCGCAAGTTGATGCGCAGAATGCACTTTCTAAGCCCCAGGCTGAGCCTAGACAGCGTCCTAAGCGTGCAGCAGCAGCGGCAGCTTCAGAGGCTTGGAAGGATCTTGGCCCACGTAAGAGGACCCGAAGACAATAGGAGCAAGCTATAACAGAACAAAGTAGCTACTACGATTTACCTGAGGTAGCAAGGGGTTGTTATTTCTAATGTGCTGTAGCAAGTTTTTGCACTAGCATATATACAGTCGTGCACAAATTATTGCAATGACGCGCTGCTGTCGCGATTGTTTCGCGTTAATGAGCTGTGCGCTAAGCCATGTTGAGTGATTAATTACCGCTAACACTAGCGTTGGGGACAAATCTCATCTTGGGGACAAATCTCAAAAACTTGGGGACAAATCTCAGCAGCCAAGGCGCAATTCACGACAAAATTCTTCTGGGGCTGGATCTGACAAGATTGTAAGGAAGCCGGTTATCATCATTGGCATCTTCCCGACCATGTGCTGTTTCATGGCGTTCGGTTTCTGCAGGACGCTGTGGCAATTACAATCGCAACCCGCGCATATGGAAGTTGTGGTACATGGCGAATGGACGCAATTGGTTGGAGGGTTCTCCGAGGGTGTGCAATGCTGGCTTGGAGAACTGACAGCGGAGACAGTGCGAACGGTAGCAGCGGGTCGAGCCGCAGTGGAAGCACCTTTGCTGCGGAGTAGCCTACGCTTGTGCCTAGGATGGCAGGCGTGGATAGTCGTCGTGGGTGAGCGCAACTGGAACATCCAGACCCGATGCGGGCGTCGGAGTTGTGTCTGGTGCAAAACGAACCGCGGGCTCCTTTCACAGCGTGCATGCGTGGGGGTAAGAGCCTGCGACCTCGCTAGCAATCTAGCATCAGTGATTTCGACGTAAGCAGAGGCCTTCAGTAGGGGACTGCATAGAATGCCAGCATGTAGCAAGTTATTTATCCTAAGCAACCCTTACATCTTCGCTCTCAACCCAAGCTCCCATCCCCGCAACCACGTCGCTAACAAATCTATGTTGATTGGACTCATTGGGGGCAATACCTCCAGTGCTCGGGTGTTCTCAAATGCCATATTCGTCTCTCTGCCGCTCCCCTGTGTACTCAGAAAGCCATGTATTCTCAAGTCGCCCTGTTCCATTTTCTCCAGCCAGTCTGGCAGATCAACAACCTGAGTCGAAATTCCAAACCTAGTTCGCAACGCTTCATGCAACACACTCCAGGCGGCGGGATGAGTATGTACCATGTTGAAGACTTGCAAATCGTCTGGCTTGGGTGGGCGCTTGATACAGTTGGCTATGCCTTGCGCAAGCGCGTCCACGGGGATCCAATCCAAGGGCTGAACGTGCTTTGGAAACACACCAAGCTTTGCCGACGATTGGATGATGGAATAGAGCCAACCCTGCCGCGGCCATGTGCAATGCTTTGAGTTCGTCGACCCGCCAATCTGGCCGGCGCGCACTATATTGACGCGAAGTTTTGCGATCTCATGCGCTTTGGCGAGCAGCTGCTCTGCAATACACTTAGACTGACCGTACCCGTTTGGCATTGCGCTGTCGCCGTCCCATATCACTTCTTCCGGAATCATGGGCTGGTCGGGATACCGCAGCGGCCAGTTGCCTACAGCACAGATTGAAGAAACAAAGGTGATCCGAGGATGGCCGGCAGCAGAGGCGAGAAGGTCCACGACTTTGTGCAGCGCTTCCAACAAGGACTCAAACGAGCTAAGAGGCTTGCCCCAGTGAGGATCCCAAGAGTTGAAAACTAGCTCCTCCACTTGAGGTATTGTGTCTACGATGGGATCGTGGTGCGGATCTCTGACGCGTCTCGCGATGTCGGTGACGAGGAATTTCAATCGTTGGCGCGCGGAGGACGTGTCGCCCATGATGTCCTGCAACGCTGACATAGTGCGCTGCTCCCCATCATCGCTGCGGTTAAAGCAGATGATCTTGCACTCGGGATGCTCTCGTAGCAGAGATGCAACAATATACGGTCCAAGAAAGCCAGTCGAGCCCACGATGGCGAGCGTTTTCGGGGAAGAGGAAGGGGGCATTGCCTTTCCGGGTTTCTGTGGCAAAGAAGCTGTATAGCGGGCCAACATGCGCTGCATTCCCGAGACGTCGGTGGTTTCGGGGCGGTCTTTTGTGTGCACGAGCCGTGAGGGCTTGCTCGGAGTCATGGTCGTGTAGGATGTTGATTCCCTGTGTGTTTGCAATTCTTGTCTGGTCCGTGTGTTCATTATCATCTCCACTGTATGTGTCGTGAAGAGTTCGTCGTCTATAGCGTAGTATGTTGACCGTTCAGTCGACGTGGAATGGGGAATCCTGGAGTTCCCTGGTGCCTGATCTAGAACGGATGTACTGTACGTTCAAGCCACTGTACATGATTTGAACGCGTTGAACTGCCCAAATAAGTGGGGGTGAGGGGTTTCCGAGCGGATTTCGAATGATTATGATGCTCTCGGAGCATATCATCAAGCGCAATGTACCTCAATGTTACTTGGGCCAAGGCGTGGTGAGCGTCTGTCCGAGCACCACATCTTATTCTTCGCATCAAGTGCAATCTAATGACCAACGGAGAAGGCGCCTTGAAACAAGTGACTTTCACACGCTGGAATCCTCGTCGGAACAGCGGTCTCGGATAGTCGTTTCCACTGCGTAAGCATTTACACAACCCTACCCTGGCAGCTCTCGTCAGCACTTTTGGATGATCGACATCCTCATCAATTCCATTCAGTTAGTCAAGGCTGGTCACAACACTTTGTTCACCTGTGCGAGCTTCCATATCATGCCCGTAGATGGTCACTTCGATCTTCTCGGCGTAACGGAGACCAATACCACGCTCTATACCCTGGTCGCCTTACGCCCGCTGCGTTCATCTTCTTGGATACACAAAATATCGGTTGCTACCCGCTCTACGCATCGAAAGCATACTCCACGAGTTGAGGCCGCAAATTCACTTGGCGAAGGCCAGACCGATCGCTTTAAGCAAACACACATTCTATCCAGGGAAGTTTCGACTGTAAAAGTTAAGAGTTGGCGATTCCCACTTGGATTGCGGTGTAAGCATGTGGAAGGCAATAACGGAGCCGGTGAAGGGGTAAAGGGTTGTCGGCATGGTTGTTATTTACTGGAGAAAGGTGGAAAGGTGAACACTACGATATGCAAGAGCGAAAACTGCGAGGGCCATGCATGGAGTGGCGATATCGTAGCTGACGACAACGGCATTGAGTGTTTCGGGAAGCATAGGAAAAGGATGGTCTTATTAGTTCAAGGGAAACGCAGAGACTATGAAGGCGTGGACACGGCCGATGATGGCTGAATCACGACGGAAGTGTCGAACGTGTATAGAATATGTTACAATAAGGGATTGAGGTGCTAGTTAGTGGTTCTTTCGACGAAGATAGATCAGGGCGCCTGGGCAACGCGATTCAACTTTCCATTGGACGGATTTTTGCAAGGTTAGGTGCGACTATTGTAGAGAGAGCAGTTCAGAGAGAATGCATGCTGTATTGTTCTAACATCCTACCCCAGCTTATACAAAAGTCAACGCATAGCCTTGTTAGTTGAACAGTTCATATTGAGGACGACTCTTCTCAATAGCCTAATTACTTCGTCAATCTGTCTATACAACTACATGAATAACATGACTGAAGTCAGTTTGGGCAACCGCTCTCGTCTCAACCTTAGACGAACGAAGAATACGTTCCCAAGAAGCTCATCATTTCGAGATTATGAAGGGAGAATGGAGAAAAAAACACTCACTAGAGACACGTAGCTGGTATACCCTATTTGCTACTCAACGTCTACAAGAGAAATCAAAGCCCAGGAAGGTGCAGTTAACCACTGTTACTATACCGTTGTCCTGTTTGACTTTTCCAACCATCAAAGAGAAAGCCCTCGCGCTGCCCGCTTGGGTTTTGCAAAGGGAAATTGCCCCAATGCGGAACAGATATCTCAGGACACGCGAGCATCGGCCCGCTACCATGCACAGTCTTGGTGATTGTGATACCCCAGCCCAGGGTGCTATAGTTGGCTATGTCGAGGAAAAGTCATATGTTCGGGGCTTGCGTGGGCCCAGCCGCTGCGCGTGAACCTGAGCCAACGCCGAACGCAGGCACTCCAAAGTGTGGGAGCAGTCGCGAGCCTACCGTTCCCGTGAGAATTTAAATAACGTTCCGTCGCGTGCAATCGCTGCTCGAGCGCGTAAGCGCCGTCTCCCAGTAGCGTCAGTTTCATGCCCTCTCGTGAAAGCCTTTCGACCGCAGGCACATTCTACCTCAAATCTCGAAGCGGCTTGAGATATCGCTCTCTTTTCTTCGAAGTCAGGACGCACAGCTTCAAGTGGACAAGCTTTGCGACTTCGAAAGCGGAAACATTGTCCAGGATCGTTCTCCGGGTCGATGGAAGCCAGAGCAGTTACCCGAGAGACAAAGCACTCTTCTCCGTGCCGTCATCTGCAACCTCTTCTCGCCGACGAGTGTCAGCGGATGTATAAGCATGCAGATGTTGCCGCGGTGGAGGCATCTTGAGGAAGCAGACAGGAGAGGGTGGTGGTTGCCTGGTGATTGACGGTGGATTGGAGATTTCTGTCAACTTGTCTGGACCGGTGATGAAGTGGCTGCCTCCAAGCCAGAGCATGTCCGAGGCCTAACGTTCGGGGAAAGGCATCATACGTAAAGAGTCATACTATTGTGCGTCGGTCTGCGACGCCTGCAGTAGTGAGCAGATTTGGACTTTCTCATCGCACATAGATCTGCTGACGAGAGTGTCATCACGAAGAAATGGAGAATTCCCGGTAAATGCGCTGGGTAAAGGTCTCGACAACGCTGATATACCGTGCGGTTGGAGTACAAACGCAGCTGTGCGACGGGAGAGTGCTGGCTGTGGGAGCATATCGTGCTCTTTTCTGATGGTCATCATAAATGAGAGATCCGAAGCTCCGCCAGGGCCTCGATGAAGCTTACTGCAGGGTCTATAGCTCGAGCGAAAAGGTCGGCAGATTATAATTTACTCACTCACTGACTACATTCTTATCTCGCTCTCGCTGTGCACTTCCCGCAAGTGTACTCGGCTCCGTCGCGTCCCTGCTCGTGCAAGCGTAGCCGTCGCAGATGCTACCCCATACGATGAAGTATCATGACAAGCCATGGGGAAAGAAACGACAAGCCGTTACAGCTATAGGGAAGATCATGAAGCAGGCCGGGGTTTTTCAGATCAGGCTAGACGAATCCACCGCTTGGGTCCAGCCAAATGTCACCATGGGCGCGCTCGTTCAAGCGACGATGAAGGAGAGGCTGATCCCAGCAGTTGTCGCTAGCTCAAAGAACACAACTGTCGTGGAGGCTTTTACCACTGAGACTTGCAGCTCCTCGTCTTTCCGCTACGGGACATTTGACTGCGCCGTCCTGTCTTTCAAGGGTGTCCGTCGTGATGGACAGGAGATCATGGTAAAGCTCCATGATGGTGATGCTGTAGACCAGCTGCTCGAAGACGTCCTGATCACACTACTAGAGATTGCGCTTGTTCCAGCGGGCAAGTATGTCGAGATAACCTACTGGCCTGTCGATTCGTTATCGAACGCATGGCTCCGGATAATGCCTAAAGAGCCCAAGTCATCGAGTCATTACAAATCGGCGGTGGATGACTCTACAGACTTCGTGGACGGTATCATGTTTGAGTGGTTCTTGGGTGTTGTCGTCACCGGGCGAATCACGTCCGCAGTAGATCACATCCGCAGCGGCTTGAAGGACAGCGACACATTCATGCAACATGCCGAGTCTATTGGTAGCAAACTGCAGGGCACACTTGATACACACGTTGAGACGGTTCCACTGACAGACTATCTTTTCCGTTATGATGTCGGCCCTTTGGCGCGAAGAAAAAGACGCTCTGGCAGCCGCAGAGACAGCTTCGTCACCCAAGACTGCACTGGGGCCGTGCAAGACGTCATTTTGCCCACCCAATCTGGGATAAGCGACGCAGTAAGCTCCCACTGGTGCAATTCCACTGTGCCCATCAGCATGGCTCGAGTCGAGCCGCATAGCACATTTGGTAGGCGTAGACCTGTGCGGTCCACTTTGGATGGTGTTCGGTGGCATGTCCGAGCGGTCGGATGTGAACGTAAGAGAAAAAGCAATTGAGCGGCCTGGTCAACTATACAACCTGATGGGCACTTTTTGTTCCCTGATCTTGAGATGTGTCAACGATGTTCAACAAGATCCTACATGTTCATTCCACAATTGTTGGTCCTGCGAGATGCACCTTCTGATCTTTGTAATTGAGACGTAGAGAGAATGGACTTTCGAATGCTGGCACCTGGAGATGCCTTCAGTGGAGATCACAGCTAGCAAGGATAGAGACCAGAAACCTACCAAGAAACAACGACTTCATAGCGAGCTGAGAAAGGGTAATGTAAGCAGTAGCCGTCTAACGAAGGTCAGTCTCCTATTTTCAGAAGACTGTCATCTCACTGACCCAATGCAAAAAGCCCGTCCTTAACCACAGAATCCTTCCGGAAAGCGAATTTATTCTTCTCAAAGAGAAAACGAACCAGAATGGCGATGATATTGTCGAACCCCGCCATCAGGTGAGGGATGAAGTGGAAACACTTCTCAAGTACAAATTCGATGGGGCAGCCAATACATTGGTTCGGGAACAGACTGTTGATCAACAAAAATGGCTGATTGAACAACACAAGTGGCTGATTGGTCAACAGCAGCAGCTGATTGGTCAAAAGGAGCAGGAGGTTATCGCTCTGAAGAGCAGAGATGTAATTCCTACAGCTGGAGATAAAAAGTAGTTATTGAAAAAGGAATAACCTTCCTTAGTCACCATGTTAGAAAGCTCGGGCTAGAGAGAACCACGACAATGAAGATAGTTGTAACATTGGAGCAGCGCAACATGCTTTATTTGACCTGGACCTCTCGCACTCTGTAACGTTTCCCGCATCTATTCTTTCAAAGACTACTAGAGAATCCTGCAGGCAATATCGGCCTGCCATCACGCTCGTGTTACATTATATTGACGATAGGGATCACATGTCTCACTAGCGTTGCCCGTATAGCAGTCAATAGCAAACGACGTCGAAGTATCGACGGTTTACGCAGGCAATGTACCAGACCCTGGCAAAGGAAGGCTACCAGTGCCTTGTAGTATACCCTCAGAGACGAAAATCTGGTACTGCGCTGTCGAATGGTCTCTCGAAATACTGTGCGTAACTACGTCTAAAGAGGTCATATAATGGCGAAGACAACCCGTGCCGGAAAGCACGAGTGCAGTGGGTATCAAGTAGACTGCAGACTGCCGTCCCCTTGAGACAGTCACTGTGGACAAGACCAATCCAGTTTTCACAGCAGTGTTCGAATTAGCGGTGACTCGCTACTTCGACCAGTCGGTCCCCTATGTTCCTTCACCGCAAAACCCAGCGGCATTGCCACTCCCACGGCCTTGTCGTCTCTCTGCATCCGACGGTATGCCTGTGAGTGTTTCATTTCCTGGAAGACACTGCGCCTTGTGGGTGATTCCTTGGAAGTATGGCCTGATATCCCGTGCGATAGGCTGGACAAACGGTCGCTTCTGCCTGCAGACTGGCAGGTTCCCGTCATGGACAGTTTCCAAACACAGTGCAATATAGACATGCGAATTGCGCAGTAAGAGGTTTCTAGCAAGGCATGATGAAAACCTCGTACAGGTCACATGAAGAGCCGGAAGAAAAGTCTGGAATCACAAACAGGATTCAGCCCACCTCCTCCCTACAAACTACTTGGGGACAGGGAAAGACCACAATGAGAACACGCCGTAGTGGTGGAAAATCAGCCATCCCCTATAGTCAGACCACCCTCAGCCGCATTGCATGGGTGAGCGGCTTCTTGCTCTGCTTTCGGACAGCGTGCTGGAAGCCAATATCATGGACCAGGGAGGGGAGTGGAAACCAAGGTGTGGCATTGAGGCCAGGATGGAGGCCGCAGGTTTCAGTTGGCGACAATGCTGCCTGCCTTCTGTCCAGGGGCAGAGGAGGGTATATAAAGAGTCCGTCTCTCTTGCAAACTTCTTCCAACCATCTCACCTCTTTCTTTCACCTCCACAACATGGACACCCAGTCACTCCCATCATCACAGGCAATGTCATCTCCATTGGGATATCAGTCTCGCAAGGGCCACAGTCCTGAACAGGTAAGAGAAATCCTCTGTAAAGTAAGATTGGAATCATGATGTTTGGACACGAACCATTGGTTGACCGTCTGATGAAGAAGGGGAATTTCAACGATCGACCACAACCGGGCTTCAACAGATACACAGTAATCCCAGACAGCGAAGACGAGAGCGACGACGACGGTGTCAAGACAGTTGACGTTGAGGATCAACGTCTTAGAACGGAGACTATCACAGTCGAAAGCTCTCTGTCGCACAAATCGTCGTGGGAATCTGCTCCAGACAAACAGGTACGTGCGAAGTCACATTGTTTTGTGTATAGCTGACCTTGAATAAGATTCATTCTGCGCAGAACGATTCCAGTCCAATTTCCGTCGAAAACAATCAAAAGCGAAAGCGTCATCCCAAAGGTTTAGAGTCAGAGTTTTCCAGAGTGGATGCAATGACCGAGAACGACATGAGAAGAAAAAGGAAAGCCTTAAGACCAAACAAAGCTTCGCATCACCCTGTCAGTTTTCTGCCAGATGTTTCAAGCAGCCCACTGACCAGGTACTAGGATCGTAATGACTGCATTCTCGGAGGGGGAGATAGACTACATCCGCACAGTTATTGATGTTTTCAAAAATCGATTGCCAGACTATACAGAGGATCGCCAACATAACGCGCAGAAGGTCATTAGCCTCATGAAGAAAAACATCGAATCGCATGAAAGACTTATTGAAGTCGAAGAGGAAAAGCTTCAACTCATGAAGGCAAACCTTGAACTCGAAAGGGAGAAGCTTAAACTTGAGAAGAAGAACTTGGAAAACGAAAAACTTTTAGATGAGAACGAATCGAGGCAGGCCATAGTCCTAGTCAGAATACTGGAGCGAAAGCTTGAAGATGCTGGTGCACAGTGACTGTTGGTGTTTGAGGACCCAGTCTTACTTGGTGCGAATACAGGAAGGAGCAGCCTATTTACAAACACACCATAGAATGTCTTTGTCTGCATGATGCTGTAATCTTTCTCGCGTCCACTTTTCCCACAGTTGTGTGAAAGTACTGTAGTCCTCCAGGCGTGCCATGGAATCCCCATCACGCGACAGCCTCGCGTCGTCTTTGAATACATCATATGTTTTACCCGCATGGCTTGTGTAACGAGCAGTAGTGGACGACATCAAAGTATCGATGTTCCATGCAGGTAGTGTGCTTCGAGTGTCCAGACACTACAGTAGCAGTCAACAGTCTACCGCGAACTGAAGCACTATCAGAAGGTGGCGTACAATCATCTGCTGACACACGACAACTTCTATATCTGACTATGATCACATCAATTATGAAGCCATCCTGGGCTGTGAAAATGCTTAGTGTGCATAACGCAAGCAAACCATGACCTTCGTAGACGGCGAGACCGAGCCAGGGCCACACTTTTGGAGGGCCTTTTCTGCCTGGAAAACATCAAAGATTCCACGGACCCAGAAACATGGCCAGCCTACACCATACATGAATTCATCTTGATTATAGGATCTAAACATTTTGCCATATGCTGATCGCACGTATGGAACAAGTCCTTGCTCAAAGTCAAATAAAATGCTCGTTCCGTGACTGATTCCTCATTATCTGAGCATCATAAACCGCATTTGAGACGATTCTTTCTGCTATTGGTTTCGCGTACTCATGCATCTGGCGTTTCGTGCATAGCGAATTCATCGTTGCCCACCTGCACACAGTGTTCAGACAGGCTGCTAGGGAGATCTGCTTACTCGCTTTTAGCTAAGCGTCAGCCATCAGCATCATGTGAACCATATCAGCTACCCTCTAGCCAAGCGCAGGTGTCGTCGCTGATGGCAAAATCGAAGCCGTGTTTTCCAGTCACAGTACGGCACGTCTCAAAACATCATGCCCTGCCAGTTTCAGGAGGTACTATGTGACGTTCTCCTAACCTCACAAGTACAACGGCCTTATTAGCTCCCAGCTACCCTCTACAGTGGCACTGTCCCAATAGTCCTATCGTCATGAACAGTATGCACTGCGCCGACGAAAAGAATCGTTGTTGGCTCTGTGGAAAACATCGATCTGGTAACGCCCTACATGAGCGAGGGTGGGCTGCGCAGATTTGCAGGAGATTGGAATGTGCCGAAAGTAAACGTCTGCTCATACGTCTACTGCAGAAAGTCTCAGAATGCAATGGCAATGCTGGCAGCCTAGCTTTCGAGGTTCATCACTACCACCACTTTAGCCACCCCAGCGAGGCTGACCCGAATCGAACGCACACCTACAGCTCCGAGCTCCATGCCGAATCGCTTCCAAGGAACCACGAGGTGCTGCCAGTACATGGAGAACCTTTCTACGTCGGAGCGTTCACTCAACCGTCCGAGAATATGGGAACACAGTGGCTTGCTAGAAGTGCTCGATAGGCTGCGATCAGGATATTCTAGCGTAGATGGGGTAGAGTTTTAGTCTCTACAAGTGAACCGACCGAGTCGACGCACCATTTCCTTGAACAAGCGTACCTGAATATCTCCAATCTGACGACGATAGGCGTCATAGAACAATGAATGGTCAATTACACACCTACGGAAGCCAAAGAGGCCTACCGACAGCTGGCAGCCAGCTCTCTCCGCTGCCAGAACTCGGACACAGTGAAACCCACAACCGTCCGGCAAAGCCTTACCAAGCGCAATCCTGACGCCACCTCAATGGAAACTACAGTCATACTATCCTCCGTATGTCCGTGAGTTGTTAGAAAGAAATGGATTCAACGCCAGTGATATGCTTCTTAGGCACACGCTAGCTGCGCACAAAAAAGCACGGTCCTGATAGGGAGAGAATTAAGACAGCATTGAACTAGAATTGAAGAATCTCTTTAAAAAATTAGAAGATGCGGACTGCGTCAGTCAACAAAGGGCGTTGTTTCTCCATATTCATACACAGCTATTGCTTGGATCGTATTTTACTATATTAAGACCACGCACATATATCTTCAGCTAGGCTTTGGATTCCTGTGGTGCTTGATGTTTCATGTTACAATAAGCAGGTCTCTGAAGCTACTACCGATATCTCCTAACAGAAACCTCTATTCCTGCTTCACTATGTCCTTCGATCCGCATTGATGCATGTACATCGAAATGTAGCGTAAGCTGAAGACAAATAAATCTTCTCGTCGCCGACGCAGGGCTAACTAAGATACGACGTAAGCCCTTATAGACCCAGGCGGTCCATAACTCTGTGCGTGTCTGTGCGAATCGGTGAGCATGTTTCACGAGCTCTCATTACAGCTGTTTCGAAGAGACAGAGGTGAGAAAGCACCTAGAATTCACTTTGCGTGCGTCAAGGCTGATGTCCCGAATCGGCACACGCCACAGGAGCTTGCGAGCCGCCGTCTTGCCCGATATAGGCGTAGGGCTCCAGAAGGGTTAGGCTCTGACTGGTGTGCAGATGTTGCCGATGCTCGACAAATCCTGACGAAGCGAGCGATAACAAGAGTACAAGGAGTGAGCTAATAAGCAAGTGGCCAGGTCGGCTTACGGATGGCAGCGGAAGATCTGTTTGAGACATGGTTATAGTCGTATAGGGTGGAGCGATCACGAATCCAATGATTTGTACCTGTGCGAACAGATCCTTGCTTAGGAGTGTCTGCCGTCGATTCACACAGCTGCTATACTGACGAACGAGGTGGTGACTTGCAGACTGCGCCGTAGTGTTGCAGTTAAAGCGGGATCTCCTTTCTAGCCGTGTGAAGTCTGAACGTTGCATGGATTTATAACCCTACCTCCTCGCGGCAGTCTGCGCACGCATGCCCTCTCTGCTACCAGCTCAGCATGCCTCGACAACTCACCCAGCTTCGTCAACTGTCCAGTCTCATCGATCATGTCGCTGAGAAAGTTGCCAAGGCTGTACCGCACCTATCTGCCTATGAGCCAGGTGTGGACGAGGCCTATCCTCCTTCCGTCGATGACTTCGTCCTGTACGTCACCATACAGTCTTACACCACCATCCCGGAACTCATGATGAGCCTCATATATCTATCATGGTTCCGGGGTCGCCTGCATCCTGCTTACGTCGGTCGCCCGTCTACCCCTCATCGAGTTTTCCTAGCTGCGTTGATGCTCGCGCATAAGGTCCACAACGATAATAGCGTGAACAACGCTTGCTGGGCGGATCTCAGTGTCATTCCTGAATGCGGCTTCGCCGGCTTCTCGAACGTGGAGGTGAATCTGATGGAAGGGCAATTCTTGGCAGCGCTCAATTGGGACGTACATATCGATGCCGACCTGTACGAATTGTTCAGCCGGGAGGTTTACATCTCAATTTTCTATCCATCTCCTTCCTTCCAGACAGAGCAAGGTTGGGTCTGCGGGTGTTGCATCTGCATCAATTGGTGGGCATGCCCAGCACAGGGATTATCGCACTGCACGACCTGCCGTACACCAAGCTATCTCGAAGTAGAGATGCAGAAGAAAGTACTCGCGGTAGAACAATCCCACGCGCTACAACCTTCTCCCACCGAACACGAGGCCTGTCTTGCACTACACCAACACGTTGCACCGGCCGGTCACGACGCGCAAGGAAAGTGCAATCAAGCCCTGGAGATCAACGCCTCCTGATCACTATCACCAGCAGCGAGCAGCCATTCGACTAAATCGAATGTGCATTGATTACGCGGCACGACACACGGTGTGGGCCCCTGAACATGTGCTGCGTCTCTTACGCATATGCATTGCTATCTCCGGTAAGCACGCCGTGGAGGATCGCTGCACTGAAGTGGGATTGCGGGGTACACACAAGATGACAGACGTAAGACATGGCCATGTCAGATTGCTGCTGTTCTTCTCGTTCACAGCGGTGCTCACAACGACCACAGGGTAGCAAGATGCAGCCAGGGATGGGTCAGCGATACGGTTGCTTCTGAATGGATAGCTTAGAACCCTTCGCAACAGTCGCCCTGTCAGAACAGGAACGTTGTCACGAACTGTGCCATTATTTGGCCTAGAAGTCAATGGAGCCAGGGCGCTACAATTCACAAAACATGCACTCTATCTTACTGACTCTTGCTCAATCACACCCACGCCCAGCTACGCAATGATCGCCCATGTTGTGAACACTTTCCGTGCTCGGCTTAGCGTTGGCTTGTGTACTAATCGAGTGCGGTAAACCGGCTTTTCGCATAGGTGAGGGGCACGCAACGCAAGTTATGCTCTGAATTTTTGGGCTCTCATGTCCCAGAGTAATTTTCTAGAGGCTAAGCTGTGCTCAACATTTCTAAGACAGACTTGCGATTAGCCTGGTGGCGATACCGTTGCAACCTATTCGTCGAGCGCGGAGGTCGCCAGTACATAGCCGCGCGAGTGACGGATGCGCCTCTGGAAGTGCGCAAGATCCAAACGTCGGGCTTAGGGAACCACACCCTAAGAACCATTACATTAGTCGTCAGCATGCTTACGGTTCGTGCCCCTGGCAGGCGCGGCGCTAGCGAGTCAAGCTTCGCTAGGGGGCTCGTACGCAACGCAGGTACGCCTCGCGGGAGCGTAAGCAGTTTCCCCGCGGAATCAGGTCCCTGACGCCTCGTTAGACGCTAGAGGACGTGCAGTAGCCACAGCCACTAGCGCCTGCAATGTCTGACTCCTGAACTGCAGCGGCGCAAACTGCGAGGATCTGCATGGAGATGTAAACTACCGTCGATAAGTTATTCCCCGATCTCGCCTACTGAACGACTGGGCAGCAACATGCACAATGAGAAGGGACACGAGGGATCGTGATACATGTCAGAATTTTCTATCATCTGCCTCTACAGCTAACCCTACGTACTGGACACTCGTGTCGCGATCCACCCTTCCACCACCAGCGCTAGAGCCTACTCATATAGTGTGATCACATCTTTGGTAGCTTTGGCTAGCAATCCACAAACTTCCTCCTGCAAGTCGGCATTCTCTGCTTTAAGTTGCGCGTTCTCTGCCTCAAGTTGCGCCTTCTCCGCCTCAAGTTGCGTCTTCTTCTTTGGCTTCTCTTTTGGCACGTGTATGTTCTTTCCAATCAAGTTGCCTTTGTCAAGTTTCATGCCCTTCTCGATAAGCATCTC
>MU006373.1:18501-49546 GCA_010093695.1 Plenodomus tracheiphilus IPT5
ACCGCTTTGAGCGTCATCCCTCTAATTGTGAACAGGACATGAACATGCCTGGTAGCATGGATTTCCTTGGGGGATCAGCGTCGTACTTTGGTGAGAATATCACTGCGGCCGTGTAGGTGACGCCAACTAGCAATACTCTGTACCCTGCTAACCCCATGCAGTAACAACGGATCGCTTTCGAGCGGCAGACTAGATGACATGGTCGTACGCATCTTGATCCCGTACTTCCATCTGAAACAAGATAAAGACTTTCCCCCCGTAGACGGATTTGTGCCAGCCTCAAGCTTTGGACTCCCGCCCCCGTCCCTACATAACTTCACACTCGGACCAGTCATAGATGTCCGTCGCCAGGAGCATACCAATCTCATACGCACGCTGGGCGCGGCCGGTACTGTTCTCCTAAAGAATACCGGAACCCTCCCCTTGGCTCAGCCTATGAACATAGGCGTCTTTGGCAACGGTGCTGCCGACCTTACGCACGGCCAGTACTCGCTAGTCATCGGAAGCGACGCCACCTTCCAAGGCGACTATGACATCGGCACACTTGCCGTGGGCGGCGGTAGCGGCACGGGAAGGTTCACGTCGATTGTATCTCCACTCGAGGCGATCAAGTCGCGTGCTCAGTCGTACGGCGCGCTGGTCCAATACATCACAGACAACAACGCCATCATCAGCGGTGGTCTCTTCTCCCTGGCGCCCCTCCCCATGGACGTATGCCTTGTGTTCCTCAAGACCTGGGCCAGTGAAGGAGACGATCGGACGACCCTGCTCGCTGGATGGAACTCTACGCTGACCGTCGAGTCGGTCGCCGCCCTATGTCCAAAAACAGTGGTCGTGCTGCATGGTGCTGCCCCCAACGTGCTACCGTGGGCTGACCACCCCAATGTGACTGCCATCCTGGCTGCACACTTTCCTGGCCAAGAGATAGGTAATGCCATCGTAGAAATCCTGTGGGGCGACGTCAATCCGGCCGGGAAGCTGCCCTATACCATCGCCAAGACCGAGGACGACTACGCCAAGAACTTGGTCAACGACACAGCCTTGCGGCATACTACCGATCCGAACGCCTGGAACGCTGACTTTAAGGAAGGCTCTTTCATTGACTACAAGGAATTCGACGCAAAGAATGCCAGCGTGCGCTACGAATTTGGCTTTGGTCTTAGTTACACTACGTTTGAGCTGTCACCGCTCACCGTGAGGGTACCCGACACCAATCTATCCCGCACACCAAGTGTAGAAGCAGAAGTTCCTCCGGGAGGACACGAAGCACTTTGGGAGGCGCTCGTTACCGCCTGTGTAACCGTCAAGAACACGGGCAACGTTGCCGGATCGGCAGTTCCGCAGCTATACCTCGCCTATCCCGACGAAGCCGCCGCTCCTGAAAAAAGCCTGAGAGGATTCGAAAAGCTTAGCTTGGAGCCAGGGGAGTCGAGAGAAGTTGCGTTTGTTTTGAAGCGGCGCGACCTCAGTTATTGGAGCACAGCCGCACAAACATGGACCTTGCCGGAAGGGTCCTTTCACGCAATGTCGGGTTTCAGCTCACGAGATCTTCCGAAAAGCAAGAAATTTGAGCTGCCCTTGTCACCATGATAGGAACGTGGGACGCATGCCAAGTAAGAGGCCGCTGGCTGGCGTGCAAGGCAGAAACCCCTTTCTATGACGCTACCGCGGGCTGGCCTGTTTTGTATATATTAAACACTCATTATGTGATTCAAAAAGAGAATCTTCCGGTTCTGCCGTTATGGAGATAAAACCATGATTCACTCCTTACTTCGAGTACGTAGTCCGCTTCTGGATTTTGGTGTAAAGACATAGGCATGTAAAAGATTTCTACCGCGTTCATCGTATCAGTGCTTCGGACAGAAAAGAGGATCATTATGTAAGATAGATAGATACTGGCGGCCAGGCAATCGGCTTCCCTTCGCCATTCTGAGGGAGAGTTAGGTGCTCGGAGCCGGGCACAACGTCAGTAGCGCTTCCCGCAAGACATACATCACGCACTTATCGGCGTACCATGCCACAAGCTCTTTCACATCCTTCAACTCTACGCCGGCCCGTAGCGGCACGAGTCACGCACAGCTTTTGATATCAAAAAATACCTGTGTGACCACCCTCTTATGAAGGAAGAGCAGCAGGCGCCGCATCCTCGACAGAAAATCGCCCATATCCACTCGCACATGCACGTTCGGAGAGAGACGAGATCTGTATTGATACCATTTTTTGCTTCCACTGCGTACCTAGCGCTATGGTTTACACTGTAGCAAGCTGTTTGTACCAGGAGCATGGTACCACGGATCGAAGACATGAACTGATATCCTTTCCCCTACCCTTACTGAATCCAACAAGAAGCTGGGCATGCTCGTACTACCTTTCACCATCCACCCTGCTCAGACAAAGGAATTCTTCGTGCAGTGCGAACCGACACAGCACCACCACAAATCGTTTTGCAGATATCCTCCTTGGTAATGGTGGCCGCTACATCTCGTCGACGGTACGACTACAAGTCGCGGATCTACATGCTGTGATAATCCATTATCGAATAGGATCCGCCTGTGATGCCGTGTATAGGCTGCGCCTGTTCTCTGGCAGCCTGAGAGTAGGGTTGCCTTCGTGCGGATATGTATGAACTGGACTTGGATGCTGTTTGCAGTCGTCTTTGTGGCGTCCTGTGCTTGCCGACAGGCTCGTGACACGGAGGCTTCGATGAAGTGTTTACATGATAGGACTGGAGAGACGGCAAAGTTAGACACTGAGAGGGCCCAGGTGTCTCGGTCCCGCTTTGACGCCGGGGTAACGACATTTCCGCTTCTTCCACGATATTTTTCATGTCCTCACCCATAATCCCCCTGTCCAGTATTAGCCCAGTCTCAGTGAAGTGAGACGTGTGGTAGAAAACGCACTGCTTTACCGATGACACGAGCTTTGATACCCATACATTATTCTCCACGACCTGTATCCAGTCCGGGTGGTCCGGATCCAGAAAGTAGGCTCTGCCATTGGCTGTAAAGCGAACATACTCCCAGTTCACTGGTTTCCACATCCTGTTCAAACGCAAATTATGTTATCGTCAGACAGACAGCGGGTTGTCGCATCCTCAAATAAGACATTCCTTTTCATGAAGATTCGCTCTACTAAAATCTACAGCATGGTTTTCAGAGACGCGCACAAGCCCGATGTGGCAGGTCGGGCATAGTGACGAGCGACAATCGACGACAGTGATTTGGCATGAGCCGTTCCGTAAGCATCTTGCAACATCACTCTCGGTTCTCACGCAGGGCTGTTGTCAGCGGTCAGCCAGTCGCACTGAACTTGCCGTCGTCAAAAGAGAAGAAGATTTTGCAGCGTCCATGCGGCTCGTCCATAGCGGCAGCATAATCAGGATCGATGCTCGCTTATTGTTAGCCCTGTTTACCCCGTAAGCAGCTTACAGGAGCCACTAAGACGGATTAGGCAAGGCCGCCGTCCTGCGACGCGTACGCGAATGTAGGCCATCACGAAAATGCTCCGTTAGCCTCATCATGTGACATCATATGCCCATGATGCTACTCGCCGCGGAAGTGGCTCAGATAGTGGTTCCTGATGACTCTACACGGTGCAGCTCGTGTGAGGGGTCAAAAATCCGTTGCAAACCCTGCGTGACGCAACCAGGACAGTTTCGCAACGTGCATGACCTATTTGAACGCCTAGCCGATCTTCAAAAGGGCAAACCCACAAGCAAACAGAACGACAGACTAAACTCCTACAAGTTTATGAAAAAAAACATGGGATATAACACAGATTGAAGATTCTTGCTCCAAAACCAAAAACACGCAGCAGCTGGAAGTGACTGGATAGCAAGGACTAGATTGATGAAGCAGCGTGGGCTCGCTGTATCGTGTTAGCGGTCTTCGCTGGTATGATTAGTCCACTCTACCTGCGATTTGTTCGCGATCGTTGAAGCCGATGGACACGCGGGCGTCAGTGCAGGCCCTAGCAAGTCCGGTCCCTATGGGGTGATCTTTGATTATGTCCAGTTGCTGCTTTACCAGACCATGTACGGGTAGGGGTGATTGCGACGTTGCCACCGTGACTGAGAGGCGGGGGACCGACGATGACTTCGCAGACGTTGGCGCGCGGTCGAGTCCGCCGCGTCTCGCAACGTGTCGTGTGGGGCAATCGAGTCAGACATTGCAGGCGCTAGTGGCTGTAGCTACTGCACGTCCTCTAGCGTCTAGCGAGGCGTCAGGGACCTGATTCCGCGGGGGAAACTGCTTACGCTCCCGCGAGGCGTACCTACGTTGCGTACAAGCCCCCTCGCGACGCTTGACTCGCTAGCGCCGCGCCTGTCAGGGGCACGAACCGTAAGCATGCTGACGACTATGTAATCGTTCTTAGGGTGTGGTTCCCTAAGCCCGACGTCCGGATCTCGCGTGGCCGCAGACTGAGGGAAGCGGCGCTGGCTCCTGCTGTCGCCGTCCGTCGCAGAGTCTGGCCTAACCAAGCAGGCGCTTGCTTCTCCCGACGAGTTGCGACAATGATTGCCTGTTGGCGCGGCGCAAACGTCGCTGCTAATCGGGTCTTGGGGACGAGCCCGTGGCTTACATAAGTGTCCGAACGTCCAGCCACAATGGCCCTCCCCTTCCACCTGGGCAGCAGCGGCTTCGCCAACGATATCACGTTCGAGGCGTGACGATAGAATGTAGAGCTTTGGCGAGGCTGCCGCCGCGACCCTGACAAACTCCGCCATCTCTTCGTCGTCCCTCAGCTGCCAACCATCAATTCCATCTGGAATCCGTGGCTCGCAACACGAGGAGCTTCGTTCACTCAGTGAAGATGTTGCGAAGGAGGCCCTAGATACGTCAATTGACGCGAGGCTCGACAGACCTCGAGGTGTAGCAGGAAAGAACACAATACAGCCCTCTGTCTGCTAGTGTCGTCGTCAGTGGTGTGCAGCTGACACAAACGGATGGCTAGCAGGACAAACAGGGATTCGGTGTGTCTACGTACGCCTAGAATAGTGGATCACTGGGCTCATAGCTGCGTATGTGAACGGAGCATATTGTCTTGATGTGACTCTGAATTATCCTAAACAACCTTCAAATACTTTCAAGCGATCTACGATGCAGGCCGAGTAGTCCCGCCACTGATTTTGGCACTGTTGACAGAGTATAGTGCCCCCAAATCTGCTCCCTTCACCAAGCTCAGGGTCACTACTCGGCCGGCACTGCGGGCAATCGCGACCTGCGCCAGGCCGTAACATCTCCGCCAGGCCTTCAAACATCAATTCTGCTCTTGGTAGCCTGAATCCTTCGAACTGTGCAGGATTAAAGAGTTCTCTCTCTTTCGGCCGATACCACAGCTTTTCCCTCTGTTTTGCTCGCCTCTCGAGATCATGATCTGCCGGTCTGCCGATAGTCAGATCTTCCTCAACGAATCTATACCTCCTCATCATCATGTGGATAGGGCCGGAGAAAAATCGGATGAAGTTGAGAACCACCTGGCCTTGACGCGAAAACATCCACGCCGCGTCCATGGCCCAAACGATGTGTCGGCACCGCTCATATACTTTTGTGCGGTCGTCATGAGGCAGATATGCGAAAGAACTACAAACCTCTGCTTCTGCATGGTGCTTGTGAAACGCTACCGCGTCGTATTGGCACACTGCTAGCTCGGAGAGGACTTGGAGTTGTGCTTCGTTGAACCAAAATTCGTCGAAATCGTTACAGGCTAGCGCGGCTGCCATCGTGAACCGAGCAAGGGCGTCAGCGTCGCGAATGCGAAACCAATTCTTGGGCGATGAAGTGAGTGCCTTTGTGTACTGCTGAAAAAATGCACTTGCTCGGCGGTCACTGCTTTTCTCTGCTGTAATGAAGAGAAAGCAACGAAACTCTCGAGCCATGGCTGCACTAAACACCGCATGTCAGCAACATCCACTTCAAGGTTCATTGAGGCATACTGGTACTTCGTTCCAGCAAACAAATCATGCAAAATGCCCTCTAAGTCATAGCCCAGAATTTGGTCGCTTGCCGACACGTCAATGAGCTCGCCCCAAGACTCAGCAACGGTGCCGATAATGATGATTCGCATGAATGCGATGTACCGTTTGACGTTGCTGCAACTAGGAATTACGCATCGCGTATACTGCCAGGCACAGTCTAATATCTCATCTTTATATTCTTGTAGGGCGTCATAGCCATCTAAATCATTCTTGATGCAGTCTGGATAGGTTTGAAGGCGAGGCCCCTCGGCGGCGGGAGGGGTCAAACTATCAGGCTGGGGTGACATTTCTGTAGTTTGGGACTTGCGTTACTTTGGGGCATGCGATATTGCAGTCACAAATATACCACGATTAATGGTCATGACACCTCCCCTCGATAGTGCTGACTAGAAAGTCAGCAGTCACCAAACCGGAGCGTCAGCAGGTAAGCATTTTTGGTACGCAGTCAATGTGACCCATGAGATGGGGTATGGGATTCTACCGTGCATGGGCGACTCCATGACGTGAAATGCCGCGAGCGTCGGTCTTCTTCCAAATGGGATCCTAGTGATAAACGGTATTTAGCAAACAGCAGAGGATGCTTGAGACAGTGACTTGGTACTAACATCCTGTTATACCAGATCGCAAGAATGCCTTGGCTTGTATTGACCTTCGGCATTCTGATAGTCATGCTTCTGCTGCTTGTAAGTATACTCTATGACAATCTTGTATTAAGCTAAAAAGAAATACGCAAGATGTCCCTGTACAACACGTATTTCCATCCTCTCTGCGACTTTCCGGGGCCATTCCTGTGGACATCCTTTCGGATCCCCTATTTAGTAGCAGTCTATCAAGGTCAGCTTCACCAGAAGCTCAAGAATTTCCACACAGTGTACGGGAACGTCGTTCGTATAGCACCAAATGAGCTATCTTATGCCGACCCCAGAGCGTTGAAAGATATTTATAGCAAAAAAACGATTCGGAGAAAGGGATTGAACCGACTGGAGGAGGAACTGAGCTCTATCTTGACATCCAACGAGCAAGATCACGCGCTATTCAGGCGTATCTTTTCACACTCTTTTTCCGGAAAGAGCTTGAGAAGTCAAGCCGAGATCATTGAGCATCACGTTCGCAAGTTGATCAGCGATCTTGGAAAAGAGATTTCGGTCCCGCAGCCCTGCGTAAGAATGGTGGATATGACGACAAAATTGGAGTGTTTTACACTGGATTTGGCCGGAGATATGTGTTTCGGCGAATCTTTTGGGTATCCTGAAAACGGCCATGAACATCCTTGGTTACAGATCACACGAAGTTTCGGCAAGGCATTGGCTTTGATCGCCGCTGCTGAGCTCTACTCACCACTTGACAAGATACTGAAATACATGATGCCGAAAAGCATCACTCAAGCCAAACGGAATTTTCGGCAGATGAGTATAAACAAAACACAACGCCGGCTCAACGCAGAGGGCCACGATAGGGTCGATTTTGTCACACCCGCGCAACGGTTTCTCAACGATAAGAAACACGGCAACAACAAGTTACACATGAGCCACGCTGAATGGGAGGCTAACCTAACAGTCTTTGTCTTTGCTGCGAGTGAGACGACGGCAACCGCGTTGACAGCCATTTTGAGAGAACTCTTACAGCAGAAGGAGGCTTTGTCAACGCTAACGAAGGCCATTCGCGAAAAGTTCGCTAATGAGACTGACATTACTATTTCAACAGTACAGGATATACCCTACCTAGGTGCTGTGATAGATGAGGTATTGCGACTAGATCCACCAGTGGTTGCGGGAATCCCTCGGATTGTCCCTCTCGGCGGTAGCATAATATGTGGTCATTGGATTCCTCCAGGTGTATGTATCCTCCCTTGCCCAGAGAGCCCATGTGTTGAACGACGGACTGACATGACAGACTCACGTTGCTGTACATCAATACTCCTCGAATCGACAAGGCTACAATTTCCCAAATCCAGACGCTTTCGATCCAGGGCGGTTCCTGCCGGGTACAGTTCATACTCCAATTCGTCCATTTGGCTTGGGACGCCATAGCTGCATAGGAATTAGATTTGCTCAAGTATTGATGCGCCTTACTATAGCGCGTCTGCTCTGGACATTCGATATTTCTCTGGCAAATGATGAAGACAGTTGGGACTGGGGTACGCAGAAGACCTATGTTCTCTGGGTAAGTGATTACACAAGATTAAGAGTGGAGTCTAACCTCGCAAAGGAGAAAAAACCTCTTCAGGTGAATTATAGCCAGCGAATTCGGCAAGGACGGTCACAGACCTTATGCGCGAAAGCTAGGTAATTAACGTCCGTCCCTACGTAGCGGGACACCCTGCGTGACGGGACACCACGGACACTCCCCAACATGATAGACTCAACAACAGGTCAGAGGAATAGACATTCTCGGATTAGTAGCTATAAGCTATAACGTCTATTCTCTTCTAGTGTCTTTTAGAAATAGCTCGTAGTTACTGTGCAATACAATAATTGAGCACAAGCGTCACGCAAGTGCCTCCCTTTAGCGGGCAGTAGGTGCGTCAAAAGCTCGTACATTTCATCGAGAGCCCGTTAGTATACAGCTTGTTATGTCTTTATCCTATCCCAAGGACTGCACTTGAGCTTGAAAGGTTGTTGTGCTTCTGTGGTATTTCCAAATTCCGGCTGCCAGTTATGCCAAACGAGGAGACCCCGCATATCTAGCTCAAAGTGGCTTAACGTGCATCTATAGGTCACGCAGACCCCGCCGTTGCCGCAAAATTTAGGAGGTACTTCAACTTTAATGATCTGCACTTCCACGTAGTTATTCTAGAAAGCGCTGTCCTAACTCAATACATATTTGCAACTGGTGCTGTCCATGACACTCCTGTAGCTGCTGCCACCT
This sequence comes from Plenodomus tracheiphilus IPT5, assembly GCA_010093695.1. Classification (NCBI taxonomy): domain Eukaryota; kingdom Fungi; phylum Ascomycota; class Dothideomycetes; order Pleosporales; family Leptosphaeriaceae; genus Plenodomus; species Plenodomus tracheiphilus. The sequence continues at coordinate 27,347 of MU006373.1, forward strand.
GCACCTCTCCTGCTCTTGCGACTTTTCTCTTCGGCACAGATCGTTTAGCCCCAACATCGAGTGCGTTTGCCTCGCCTTCCAGCGCAGTACTCTTGCGCTTTCTACCACGTTTTATCATACTTGCAGACGTCGTGGCTTCTGCTGCATCCTGTGTAGCCTTTTCAGACTTCCGAGACAGTCTTGCCTTGACCTTAGCCTCATTGGCGGCGTCCTCTTCTGCACGCTTTAATCGTTTTTCATGGAGGTGTTCATAAGTAAACACCGTCCCAGACCCCTGCTCTAGTATGATCGCTTTAGTCGATCTTCGGGGCTTAGCTTCGTTATTAACCGTCGTTAAGAGCTGAATGTGGTTCTACTAAAGAGCATTCTTCGTCAAGAACAATCGGGCAGCTTTGGCAAATTTTAACATGTGTCGTTCTAGGCTTTGCTTGCTTGTTTCGTCAAGAGCATGAGCATCTCTTTTTAGAATCAAGTCTTGCAGCGCCATAAGGCCATCCACTGATACTGGTGTTGCGGGCGTTTGCAGTACCGCATCTTCTTGGCAAGGTACTTCGTTGATTACCGCAAGATCTAGCTCAGCCAGGGGTTTTGGCACAGTTCGGAGTACTCTATCTGGATTAAATGGGAACAAACCACTTGCAGCAAAGCCAGCCTTAATGTTCTTCGGCGTGAAAGCTCGCTCCCTCGCAGGCTTGTATAGAGCGGTGAAATGCTCCTTGCCAATAGTATTGACACCTCCTCGCTCTAATCGGTCGACCTCATCGCGGTACGCTGCCTTTAATGGGGCGAATGCAGCAACGTCGCAAGGCTGAAGCTTGTGAGACGTGTGAGAGGGGAGCCGACATAAGATAATGTTGCTTGCAAAACAATACTCTAAGATCTCAGGGGTTTCATGAGTCCCAAAGCCATCGAGAAAGTACACGGGGTCTCCTGTTCGCACGTTCTTTGGTCTCAGGGTCAAATACTCGCTTGAGCCACTGCAAGCTGATGTTTGAGTCGGTATATCCGGATTCATTGCACGCATACTGCCATCCAGGAGTAGGAAAGACTGACCAGTTGCTTCGATGGGTGGTAGCTGGCCAGATGATCATAGGGTTCAGATACCTACCATCAGCGCTAATGCACTCGACAGCTGTTATCATTGTTCGCTTCACGCGCGCGCCTCTATACGTTCGTGTATCATCTTTACCTATGAGGACTTTTACAGAGCCAAGCATCGATAGCATGACCCCAGTCTCATCCATATTCCAGACATTACAAGGTTTGATGGCTGGATCGCCCAAAACCCTCCCTATCACGTCGAACCAGTGTGCCATCTTTCCACCGATATTCCGGTCGTGTCGGTTCCAGTCCATCGCCGTAACCCGTCTCGCTGCCGTTTCTGGGTTGCGCTTCTCGAAAGCCTTGGCCCAGTTCTTACCCGGAGGTTTGAGGGGCCTGTCTGTTGGGGGTCGTGCGCGGGTGGCTACGAAGGCGAGGGAGGGAATGTACTTGATTCGTACGGGCTGGCCGAGATCTGACATTTGTAAGATGAACTTAACGAGCGCACTCTCTTCCCACGGTGTCAGGTACTGCTGGCCTTGGGCCTTGTCCTTCATCGAGGGTCGGCCAAGCGCGCGATGATGGAGGGTAGTATGAGGGACTCCGCCGTGGTCTGCTAGGGTACGATACGATCTACGCACACCTGGAGGGACTCCTAATGCTAATACTTGCCTTGCCTTATCCATGATAGTCAATTAGTACTACAGTCTACGACGCAGAGGCAGCTCTTGGTTGCCTGGACGCATCGTGAGGCATTGCGGCCTGGCGGCAACAAAGGACCCATTTCAGGGCCAAGATACCCACGACACGCGCCACACTTATTTTTGGACACTAGAGATAGGTATAGCGCGAAGATTGATACAGTGTTATGTCAGCAGCTTGATATAGCTAGGTCGTACCAGAAACTTTTTCGTGTCCTCTTCTCTAATTGACGGACCTCCCGGCATCAACGCTCCTGGTGTCAAAGTAGTTTTCAACACCAGGATAATTATCTCTGGCACCTACACTCCATTTGGGAACCTCCGAATAATCGATAGAGTCGTAAAGTCGCGAATGAGCAGGGGTCAATTGGTCAGGGTGCGGCTAACGGTGTAAGGGAAAAGATCGACGACAGGACCAATCTTGCAGAGATCTGGCTCGGAGATCTTTTTCTGAAATTTCAATAGCTGTAGATTCGTGCATACCTATAACAGCTTTGTAAAGCTGACAATAGGACATTCCGAAGGTCCAAAGTGCAAAACTGTCTCGCCTCATAGTGCGTCTCGGGTCTTAGGGATTGACATTATTGGGGCCGCAAAACACGAGGCAGAGCGCCTCTACGAAGCTAGAATCACAGTATACAGTTAGTTGAACCAGTATGTAGAGGGGCCCGCCAGCATATTTAGATAGTGGTTAAGGGGAAACGGCAGGCCTCTAGGGACAGCTGGCTCCGTTAGGAGTGACGTGGGGCGGCACGGATCAATGTTCGTGCCGCGTTGGCTGTCAGCCAAGCCAGCCAACTGGGCATAGCTGCGGGAAAACGCGGCTGAAACGGAGTAGGAATTCATCATCATCATCATCTAGGAGAAAACACCACAAACAGCGAGAACATAATTTTTTGGAATCCAGCCGTTTTTTCGTACTCAAACGGTCGCTCTTGACGCCAATTGACTAGCCAGCACCCAGCCGTAGCGCCCACTGCGACTGACGTGCCATGGCGACACCGTGGCCTCAACAGCCCACATGGCCAACCCCATTCCGCGAGCATGCCACACGCCTCAGCGCATACCTTCAAGACGCACTAACTTGTATCGACCGCACACAAAGACAACCCGTGCCAGCAGACCACGTCATGGCCCTTATTCACGGCACGCTGACGTTCATACTAAAAGTGCAACACACCCCTGACCTCAACACGATATGCGACGCGCTCAGCATCCTGCAGACAGAGACGAAGGCGAACTCAGAAAACACCACGCGAATGCTAGATGCTGTTAAACTCGAGGTCAAAACAGAAGTTAAGAACACCACCGATGCTGTCCATGAAATCGCGGCAAACGTACAACAGAACATGAGAGCTGGAGAGGAAGCAAAGACAGCAGCTAAAGAGGCAGCAGAGGTAGGAAAAGCTAACCTAGAGATGACAAAGCAGATCAAAAAAGCAGGACCACAGACAGGTGGCGCGATTAGCTACGCTGCGATGGCAGCGAGGGGCGCGACACTAGCAGGCACACTCAATACACAAGTTCCGAGAATGCCGTCTATGCAGACGCAGCGTGAAGTCATCGTAACTATTAGAGACCCTAACACAGTGCAGAGCCTGCGGGCGATGAACCCGCGCAACCTTAACGCGCATGTTGAACGCGCAATCGCGCAGAGCGGAAACGAGAACATAGCCCACATTAAGATCCTCTCCTCAAACCAGCTGAAGAGCGGCGACCTCAGCATCAAGACAACCACTAGTAACGAAGTAGAAGCCCTGAAGCAGTTTGCTGATGACTGGGTCCACCGTATTGGCAACAGGGCCACAATACGAATCAACACCTACGGCGTCATCGCGCACAGTATACGTACAAGCACAATGGACATGGCCCAGTTTGAGGAGACGAGGGACCAGCTACTACTAGATAACAGGCCATTCATCCCACAAGCAGAGATCAAGTACATAGGATGGCTGACGCGAAATGCGCCCACTAAAGCCGCATCTAGCGTCATAATTGAGTTCAGCAAGCCAGAGGATGCTAACAAGATCATTGACGAGGGGCTGATCTGGCAGGGCGAGGTCTTTCAGTGCGAGCGATACGAGCGACAGTGCCGAGTGAAGCAGTGCTTCAAGTGCCAACATTACGGCCACATAGGAACCCAGTGCAAGGCAACAATCGCATGTGGCTACTGTGCGCAAGAACACGAGAGCCGAGCCTGTCCATCGAAGCTGGACCGGACCGCAACCAGGAAATGTGCCACCTGCCGAGGGGAGCATGAGGCATGGAGCTTCCAGTGCCCAACCAGGAAAGAGGAGAAAGCAAAGGCGAGGGCCGCATACGATGCGCGACCATACTACCACACTGTCATAGAGACACCAGGAAGAACTACCCCACCAGAGGCGCCTGCAATCGCCACCCGAGGGAGCAGACTGGCGCAAGACAGTGCACCAACACAGCCGTTACCAAGTACCAGAAACCAGTCGCAGACCGGACGAGGACAGAAGAGAATCAATGCGGGAGCTACTGCCAACCTTGAACAGGGGGACCAGCCAACGCAAGGAGGTGGTAGCCAGAGACCGCAGAGGCACATTATACCTACTCGTAGAGCGCGGGAGGCTACAAGAAACACCACGCGGATAACACAGGGCGGCAATAGCCACTACATGGAAATCGACTCCAGTAACGAAGCATTATTGGACACAACAGACTAAATATACTACAGTACAACGTACGCAAGTCAAGAGACATGGTCATGGCGTCGCTGCTGCGCGACCCAGGGATTCACGACTTCGACATAATCGCCATCCAAGAGTCGTGGAGGAATCCGTACACAGCAACAACCCACCACCCAGCCAAGGACAGGTTCCACCTTTGCTACCCGACAGGAGATGCAGACGGCCTACCCAGGGTCTGCTTCTTTGTTAATAAGAGGATGGATCAAGCAAAGTGGCGGTACGAGGAGCGAACAAGAGATATATGTTCTGTGGTCGTGAAATACACTAATGAAAGGCAAGAAGAGATACAGCTCGCTGTCCACAACGTCTACAACCCGCCGAAAGGCACGAGAAACCAAAGGAGCACGCTACCCCAAGTGCGGGAGGCACTAGACAAACACCGGACAGACGAACAGATAATACTAGGCGACTTTAACCTGCATCACCCCCTATGGGGAGGGTTAAACAAGGGGGTGACTGACCCAGAAACAGAAGACTTGATAGATATAATAGGAGACTTTGGACTCCACAGTACCCTCCCACCAGGAACAGTTACATACGAAGAAGGCCGCTCTCGATCTACAATTGATCTCTGCCTAGTAACAACAGGGCTGATTGACAGAGTAATTAGGAGTGAAGTAGACAGGAGCCTAGATCACGACTCAGATCACCTGCCTATAAACACAGCACTTGATCTAACAGTACAAGTACTTAAGAAGAAATCACAGAGGGACTGGAAGCGACTAGACGAGAAAGCGTACACAAAAGAGCTAAGGCAGTCCCTACCTCCACTCCGTAGACCATCTACAAAGACAGCTCTTGACACGTACACCAGTGAAGTAACTGCTGCAATACAAAGCGCGATTAACAAGGCAGTGCCTGAGACACACCCATCCCCATACACAAGAGAAGGCTGGACAGAGGAATGCGCAGCGGTGCTAGCTGAGGCAAAGCGGCTGAAGAGAGCATACAGCCGACACCACACAGAAGAGACATGGGAAGCGTACCGCGCCGCGAGGAATCACAAAGCAAGGACAGTCAGCAAAGCACTGCGCAAGGTGCATAGAGACCGTATAGAGAGAGCCACAGAATCACCAGAAGCGCTATGGAAGCTAGCAAAGTGGACACGAACAAGACACAACCAGTCAGCCAGAACAACGCCGGCCATACGACATCCCGACACGCAGCAGGAACTGATCGAGCCTGCGGATAAAGCGGAGCTGTTCCGAGACGTCTTCTTCCCCGCACCACCAGAGGCAGACCTAGAAGACATAGATAATGCCAACTACAGCGACCAGATCGAGTTGCCACCAATCGAGGAGAAGGAGGTCCGAACTGCTATCCGTGCAGCATCGCCGCTCAAGGCCCCAGGTCCAGATGGAATCACCAACAGAGCGCTGCAAGCTGGCATCGGGCTAATCGCAGCTCATCTGACAAGGATCTTCAATCAGAGCCTAAAACTAGGATATTGCCCAGGTTCGGACATCTATCACAATAGTCTTACGCAAACCAGACAAAGCCAACTACGCGATACCCAAGGCATATCGACCAATTGCGCTGCTCAACACCATGGGCAAGGCTATGGACGCGGTGATCGCGCGAAGACTTAGCTATCTAGTAGAGACCTACCAGGTGCTCCCACCACAACACATGGGTGGAAGGAAGCATCGATCTACTGAGCACGCACTACACGCTATCACAGCAAAGATCTACGATAGATGGAACCAGGGAAACTCCGGCCAGGTGGCCAGCCTCCTGCTGCTAGACGTATCTGGCGCCTTTGATAACGTATCCCACAAACGCCTACTCCACAACCTACGGAAACGAAAGGTGGACGAGAAGACAGTCAGGTGGATAGCAAGCTTCCTGAGTGATAGACACACGCACATAATGGTGGATGGGTTCCAGTCTAAGTCATACGCAACAAGCACTGGCATCCCCCAGGGCTCGCCACTGTCTCCAATGCTCTACCTCTTCTATAATGCAGACCTGATTGAGCAGTGCAATAAAGTTACGGACGCCATGTCAACAGGCTATTTTGATGATGTCGCTATCCTCGCGTGGGGCGAGACTACAGAACGGACGTGCGAAACACTAAGCACAATACTTAAGAAAGCACAACAATGGGCCAGCACACACGCATCTATCTTCGCGCCAGACAAATTCCAGCTTACCCACTTCACGAGGTCCCGCAAGAGCATCAATACTGACACTCCCATCCAGACGGAATGGGGCGAGATCACACCGGCAACGACGTGCAAGTACCTCGGGCTGACTATGGACTCCAAGCTGAAGTGGAGGGAACACGTGGATATCATTAAGCAGAAGGTAACCCGCACGATACACACTTTAAGTAGCTTGGGAAGCTCCACCTGGGGCGTCCAACTACAGGACATGCGCAAACTGTACCAAGCCATCGCGCTCCCACAGATGATGTATGCCTGCTCCATCTGGTCCAACGCAAATTTGAACGACGGGAAGAGCACGTACACATACAAGACTAGAGAAACCCTGCGCAGTCTCCAAGCAAGAGCAGCTAGAAGTATATGCGGCGCCTACAAAGCAACGTCAACAGCCGCCTTAAATGTTGAGGCATTCCTACTCCCCATTGAACAGCAGATTTGGAAACACAATGCTGAATTCATTAGTCGACTCTCCTCCTGCCAGGAGATTGCAAAGACTGCAGGCTTTGAACTGAACGAGCCCGCCCCTGTAGCTGCGAAGAACAACCGCAGGCCACGCAAGAGCCCCTGGCAGAAGATTAACGAAGAGCTTCAAAGCAAGCAGGTGCGCGACCTCACCAAACAGGAATCTATCCCACCGTTCGTCACGCCCCCATGGCGGCAAGGACCACAAACCCACATCGACGGTGACGCAGACAAGGCCCGCAGCCGTCATGACAGAGAATGCGCAACAGACAAAAGCCTTAGCATCTACACAGATGGCAGTGGCATTGAAGGAGAGATTGGCTCAGCAGCAGTATGCCCACATACACAGCAGACTCTATCTGTACACATGGGATCGGACACCCTGTCAACAGTGTACGCAGCAGAGCTGCAAGGCGTCAGCCTGGCACTACAGATCGCGCAAAATTACGCAGACAATCACGGTGAACGAAAAGAGATAGCCATATACACAGACAACCAGGCCGCTATTTGGTCCATAGCCAAGGCTGAAGGAAGATCAGGAGCATATATCCTTACAGAGATCGCGCAACAGGTCCAGGAACTCCAGGACAAAGGATGGACAGTGACCGTCCGCTGGATACCTGCCCACGTGGGCATCCCAGGAAACGAGGCCGCTGACCAGGCCGCCAAGGAGGCCACTGGATGGATAGAAGATGGCCACAGACAGCAACCAGCAGATGCACCTTCGCAGCTGTATCCACTCCGAACAACACTCAGAAGGTGGTGCAAGACACAGGCAGAGAGGGCGTGGATAAGCGCATGGAGAGAAGAGAGGAAAGGACGAGCAACCTACAGACACACACCAACGCCTACCAAAAAAGTGCTACAGCTCCATGAGAGGCTCAGCAAACGGGAGAGCGCGTTATTGGTGCAGCTACGAACAGAGAAGATAGGCCTTAACGACTTCCTCTTTAACCGACACGTTCCAACCATAACCAGCCCCCGCTGCAGCTGCGGAGAGAGGCGGCAGACTGTTGTCCATATCCTCCTCCGCTGTAGTAAGCACAAGGACCTCCGGAACCGCATCTTCAGCAACCTATCCGGACGACATAGCCTCAGGACTATCCTGAGCAAGCCACAGCTAGCTACTAAAGCCATCGAGTATATGGAACAGACGCAGAACCTTGGGCAAGTGGGGATCAGAGACACGCAGACGACGCCGAGCACTGGGGGGAGACTGTAGGTATAGCGGACGCGACAGACGAGGCAGCACGCCTCTATGAGCCTAGAACCACAGCATACAATCAGCAGAACCACTATCTAGACTAGTGTAGACGGTGGTGGAGGGAAAACAGCAGGCCTCTGGGGACAGATGGTTCCCACTTGCGGGAATGAAGTGGGGCGGCGCGGACCAAAATCCGCATCGCGTCGTCTGTCTGCCATGCCTGTTACTCCGGGCATAGCTGCGCAGAACGCAGCTGAAACCGAGTAGGACTAGATCAATCAATCAATCAATCAATCAATCAAGATTGCAAAACCTTCCGCGCCACAGTAGCCACACGGCTAGCACGACTTCATCGTTTGAGGGCAAGGCTTATGGGGTTAAATCGGACGTCCCTCGCCCTGTTAACCGCCACAAAAGCTTTGTGGTGTTGCTTAACAGAAGGTGTTTCATTCTAATGTTTGATGAGGTACTGAGTGTATCGTGCGTATTTGCGACCGCGCGACCGTAGTTTTCTGCAGGGAAGTGGACGCAAGTGCTTATAGGAAGCCCTAGTACATTGTACACGAAGGCTACAGATATGTCTTCCGTGTGCGAAGAGTACCACCGTTTGATGTCGAGGTATCTCGCTTATTTTCCTGTGCAGGGGGTTTTTCTGGCCTAATAGATGGATATTACAAGCTTCTGAATGTTCGGTATATTTGACTACTTCCATGATAAGGAACATGGCTCCGCCCCAGTCCACCTAGTTATATTTTCTCAGCCGACCCTCTATCCTCTTCTCTCACGATCTCATCGCTGTTCGCCATGACCACAGATCAGCGCTCGTTTGAGGTGAATTTGATAATTCCGCACATCGAGGACCACATCATCCTCCATATATATTATTTATGTATGCCAGACACAATGTTGGAAGCATACCAACTACTTCAAGCCGCCGATAGAGGGATAGGGATAGGATCAAGAACAAGCGAACCTTACAGCTGCATGGATATGATTGAGCAGCTTCGCAACGTTCAGTGTGAGCGGGGATACCCACTGCAGCCATGGGCGGAGTGCGACCGGATACCAAGATTTTGCAATGACACGGGCGTTCTACGAGACTGGATGTGCAAACAGTCAGCAATTTCCCTGGAGCAGGAGGTACAAATAATCAGGGTGTTGCAGGTGCACAGATACAACCGTAATTAGACATGGAAAACATGTCAACACATTTTCACCTCTATGTAGTCCTCCTCGATGAGGCCCTCAATTCAAGGTTTTAAAGCAGAGTACTGCAAAGCATTAATTCTAAGGTGAAGCATTCTATGCGCAAGGGTCCTACGTAAGTCGTCGCTCCTCTGGAAACGTTTCCAGGATATGAGCATCAATAACGGTTTGACACAACTCTGAGAAATGATGGTCTGGGGGTAAGTGGATGATTTCTATCTTTGGGTTGAAATAAGTTACACAAGTACAGGGCTACAAGTGGGTGCATAAGCCATCAGGGTAAGGAAGAGAAGAGCCAGGCAAACTGTAAGGCCCTTTGTTGCGGACCAGTCGACAACGCGATATGCGACGTAGACCGGGCCCTGCGATCTCGAATTGGAGTTCTCTTTCCGTAAGCCATGAAGGGCCTAGAATAATATCTTGGTGGCGCGCAAGTTGGGAGTAACGTCTCTCCAAGCGTTACAGAAAACCACCCGTAGCGCAAAAGAGGAGAGGTACTTTAACTTTGCACCACTTAAAACTTGCGCACACAATATTATATGCTATTAATATGCAATAATGTTGTACTATAGACAGTCTTAAAGATCTTTAGGCCTTCGCACTCGAAAATTACCATCGAATGGTTGCTGCCGCGCCTGATCTATAAAGAGCCTATTATTGTCGTTCATTAGGCTCCCTTAACGACAGAGCTACCATAAGCTACCTACCACTTACATAATTAATTACACCGCGTGATCTTCGCATGGCTGGCGCGATCCAAGGTACAAGTCACTGCAGCAATCATGCGTGAACATGGGTGTCACAGCAACCACGAAGCTAGATATGAGTGATTGTGTTGTTGTTTAGCTATTAGGACATAACAGGATTGTCTTATAAGTATTGCAGGCGCCAGGAGCGTCTAGGGGGTGGTGCAGCAAAGCAGTACTATCAGACACTAAAAGAAAACTGCTTGTTGCTTTTGCGTAGAGCTGGCAATAACAGCGTATTTTTAGAAAGAAGGATAAAGAAATTTTTATAAGTAACCTAAGTATATTAATAATACTGTCTAATAGCTAATAGCAATATGTGCGAGGATGATGGTCTGATAGAATTCAAAGTGCCCCTCGTTCGTCTCAGCACGGAGGGTGTCCCAGCACACAGGGAGGGACATTCTTAAGAGTAATGAGGGCTTACGTGGGAGATGTGATAAAATAATCCTGCCACGCTATGAAACAACGCCCCAATCTTTCAGGTGCAAAGGCTGGCAATGAACATGGTCGTTTTCCTATAGCAGCAGCTTAGTGTCAGGCTTTGGTCAGTACTTGTACTATCCTACTCAGTAATGATCCATGCTCTAGATCATACGTACCTTTTTGGTTGCTTGGCGTAGTGGGAGTAGGCCTGCGTCCTAACACTTAGACGATCGTAAAAGAGTAGTAGAGCATAACCTAAGCATAAAAATACGAATATCTACGTGCGCAAGGTAATTCTATTGCCTTGAAGTCTTAGTACTATTCTTTCTCTCGTTATAGTGTAGTTCTCGCTACGCAGTGATGACTATTAATTTGTCTCGCTGTATTGTGCCCGTAAAGACAGCACCGCTACCCATATCTTCCCAGTCATGCATGGTATGACCTCTTTTCTCTCCATGTTGCATGAAGGTGTTTTAGAACCGGGCGCCGCAGAGCGTACTGTTTAATAGGTAGTGATGTCTCAAAATTGTTCGAGTTCTGATTATGATTAGCTGTTCTCACGCGCAACCTAGACTGGTGCTTTGTAATTCTTCTCACATCTGTACAGCCTATTGGGAGAGCTGACTGGGAAATTGACGAGTGTGAGAGGGAGGGAGTTAGTTGAGGTAGACTCCTGTCTGGACAGCGAGCTCTTGTTCTTTGATACCCTTAGCAGCTTCCCCTGTCTGGGGTCGATCCAGTTGGAGTTTGGTCCACATATGGCGGTGTTCATTCGTAGGGATGAGCGAGCCCCACTGCACACCGTGGGGTGCATAGGCGATCTCACTGGGAACCTTTTGCCTTGTCCCAACGAAATCGTTTTCAGAGCTACCAAAGAGCGGCGCACGATTCATATGAAGTGTTGGAAGGCTTTAAGCGCGACATAAAACCCGAGCTCAAGGAAACCGGGCAGGAGTGGCATACGCAAAGCATGCATAACAACAAACTCAAAAAAGGTTTTGGCAAGATGAAGGAAGAAGATCATCCCCTGCAACATAAACGAAGTTCCGTAAATGAAGTTTACAAATATCGCAGCGAACGCCACTGTTACTTGGTCAAACGGATTTTCCTACCTTATGCGGAGGAGAAGAGTCTCCACTTTGACGATAGTACACGAGAAAATATCGACTTCATCTTGAACCCCTTGATCTAAGACCTGTGGCAGGCAGGGAATTTGCGAGATCAGGTCCAGATGTTACAAAAGGAATAACTATCACGGGAGAAGAAAACCAACGCCATATCTGACGAACAATGTGCCCAAGACTTTTATAAGCTCGCGGCACTGATTAGGACATTGAGTCGTCTAATATGTCCCCATGAAGGATTAAATGTGTTCGAGGCCCTTGGCTCTGGGATCTTGACAGGCGGAGTGGCGTGCGAACACTGAAGCGGTCGTACTGGGAAGAATCTATTCATCGAGGCCTGGACCTGGTCGATACTCATCCAGGGAATTTTCCAGAATCCGTTTGCTATCTTCAGCATGGAGAGCGAGAAGATCTTCGTATTATGGTCCAATATATTCAACGCGCAACAATACCGTGCATGGCCTCTACCATCCGCTCCCTGCGAGACATGGCGTTGTACGACAATGGAGCAACTGGTGGCTCTAGTTGACGAAAATATCATCACCCGGTTCAAGGTGAAAGACTCATACCTAAACCTGGAGGAGCATGTGATCTTTGCACGAGGGAACATTTTCAGTGCCATTGAGACTAGTCTTGCGCTGATTGCGCCCGTGGCTGAGTGTTTGTAAGTGCGACAAATTGTCGATAAAGCCTCCATCTTGGCAATGCACATGTCACTGCAGCATTCCCGGCTCCAGCTCACATTTCCGTCATAAGCGAGTTTGCGCTGGTACACTACATATTGTGAAATCGCTGACAATAAGACTCTCGTATAGTGTTTTCGATTGCGTAAGCCTTTCCCGTGCACATGGTATGTCGTACGGTAGACGCCACTGCGAATGTATCTGAGGCGTCAATTGCTGCCCAAGATTACGTCTGGCTAACGTTGATCCATAAGGCTGTCTCGCCCGGTGTGTGTGGTCAGGACAAGCTCTGAGCACTCAGCAAAGTAGGTCTGCCGCCGTCTTACTCTGAAAACTACTGAAAAGAAGCAGGATGTGGTACGATTGCCTCTTATGGGTCTTTGCAGGAGTGGTGGTACTTGGCTTTGCTGTCTCCCAAAGAGGAAATGCTATGGAGCGTTACCGCGGGGTTGTGTTCCAATATGGAGGCCGTCGACCGTTCCAAGATACCGGACGCACCGGGACCGGGTAGCCTTCCTACCTTACAGGCCAGCAAGTTTATATAGTTACCGCCCTATTCAGGTCCAACTTCTACTCCCGATATGGCCATGGGCGTGTCGTCACCAGTCTTGAGGGTAGCTTTGCGGGGGGACAGAGTGGCGCCAAAGGTATGCATCGGAATTAATTTACATCACTTTCTTATCGAGGGCTATCAGTAGGCTGCATGGGGTGATAGAACGACAACGAGGTCTGTCGATGGGGATGGCTGCTCTCGAACCAGACGAGCGCTGTGATCGAAGCGATCTGGGCGATGGTTATCTTGATCCCACAGTAGTTAGTTATCTGTTGCATAAACTGACTTTGTAAGGGGTCTCCGGAATCTTAGATCATGACTATAATTTTAGAAGATCACAATCCAAAGCTACTGTACCGCCTGCCGCCTGTTGAAAAACATATGACACGTGAGCCTATATTGCCAAATTCTATTGCATGCATCGGCCAGGCAAAGATTGACACAAGGCATATGGATACTTTAATGAGACCAGAGCTCTGAGATGAGCGGGTGGGATACCCTGAAGCTCCTCTTGGCGTGGTACTGCTGTAGGGACAACTATCTCCGGCTACATTCGCCGCCACTTGAGACAACATTCTACTTCTCACGCATTCGCTGCCGCTGACAGTGCCAGGCTGAATATGTGGCAGCTTTTCAAAGTAGCGGGCAATAGATAGGTATTTCCTCGCGCTTGTTTCATCTTGTTGGACGCAAAGTCCCACGTTGAGGCTACGAAAAGGCCGCACATAATGGGAATAGTGTACAGCTACAAGGTCTCCAGTAGAACCATGAAAGCATCTGGGTGCAGGACCCCCACACTCATCACGCAAGCAAAGTGTCCAGACACTGTACCGCGAAAACGCTGAGTGGAGCTATCCCTGCCATCGTAAGCGTTGAACCGGACAGCAAAGGGCTTACCTGAGATACGAAACGATTCCTGTAAGTAACGCAGAAGATGCGCGGTTTCACTGACGCGACGTTGCACGCTCTTGTGAATCTTTTAGAGTAACTTAGCGTACACAATCGAATTCAGCACCGACTGAGAGTGACGGGGGTGGGTAAACGTCTAAACCGGCTAGCACCACTGTCATCAACCTCTACCATCAGACGCACCTCGCAGCGAAATTGGCAGCGATGAATTGTCTAGTACTGTACGTTGTCTGTTGGACAAGCGGACCCAGCACTTTGACTGAATGCACTCTCAACGGTGCAGACGCCATCCGCCTGAGTTGTAGCAAAGCGTTGATAGGGTAATCAGCTTGCTCGTGGTATGATTAGCGAGAACAGCTCCGTGTGTAAGTCGAAAGCACCATCTGGCCCGCAACGTTCATGCTGACCGTAGTCTTGGACATCCAGAGCCCGCCTACTAGAGGCATGGGGAATAGTATTCCTGCATACGGAAAGAGTACTGTTATACGATAAGCACATCAATTGCCAGAAGCTACGGCGCACCGTTATAGCGAATCTACAACAACACAGGAAGTGCTATCAAATGGAATACTCGTGCTGGCGTCTTTCTTCCCCCTTAACTTCCACCGAATACACCGATCATCTTCCTGCGTGTTACCCACAGACCTCTAGCCTTGTTGCATAACATAGGCGCGCGCCATGCTATATCGTGCAATGCTGCTGAAGCTCCGTGGCTGCTCGAAACTATCTCCGGCAGCCGTCCTTCTCGGGACTTCCCTCAACATACTAGAGGCAGGCAAGTCCATCTCTTTCCTGTTATAGAGAAAGCATGACCTCTGACCCTCTACAGTGTCCATCGGCCTGCTGATCTTTCCGCCGGCAGCACACGAGACTGTCTTTGCTGGTCTGCAGAGCCAGGCGATGTCGCTGTACATCATGAGGTATCCCGCGCGCCGCACCACTTCCGACCGCGCTCACCCTGCACAGCACTATAATCTCGCAAGTAATGCTCACCTGTGGAGGGTCGAGTATGCCGAGCGCCATGGGCTCCATGCTGGCTGAGGCACTGCCGTTTTTGAGGAGCATCGCCGCTTCCATCCAGAAGGAGCTCGGGTCAGGGCATCCTGGTGTACTCCCAACGACAATGGTCGCCTATGCATCGACGAGCCTACTGCTGGGAGCTCTGTTCCTTGTACTTGCTGCGCTGCGCTGTGGCAGACTTACGGGCTACTTCCCTCGAACTGTGATGACCGGTGTAGTCGGTAAGAGCGCTCCGGCATGCCGCTGTGTATGAACTGACAGCGACAGGCGCTGTGGGTGTCTCCCTATTTCTCTTGGGACTTGAGATCACCCTCTCTTCCACATCGCCCCATCTGAGTTTCAGCTCGCTCTTCGAGAAGGCCCATTTGCCTCTGCTGGCTGCTTCCCTGGGGCCGGCCGTCCTGCTGTCCTTGTCGACTCGCCTTTCCTGCCTTGACAACTTGCCAAAGAAGCCGACCAAGCATCCGCTGTACATACCACTCTTCTGCTGTGCCGTGGCCGGTGTGTTCTGGCTTGTTGTGGTGACATGCGGAGATACGGCTACGCATCGGCTTGCCTCCGCTGGCTGGTTGTTTGCGTCGGAGCGAAGTCTCGCACAGGCTACTACAGCGGCCGAGTGGGACTACTGGGCACTATTCGACTTCAACAAGGTCGAATGGCACGCCTTATCCGCTGGCACGCGCGATATTGCCATGCTTGTCTTGATTGGCGCCCTGAGTCTGCCCATCTTTGCCTCAGCAGCAGCGCTGGAATGGGGCGGGCCCGACCACAGTATGAACCACGAATTTGTCGGCCATGGTATCTCGAACACGATAGCCGGGGCGATGGGTGCTCTGCCCAATCTTTTCGTAGGTACACCAGCTCTTCCCACGAGGGGTCGTTACTTATGCAACACAGGTGTACTCAAACTCGCGATTCTTCCACCGTGCTGGAGGCGGACGCCCTGAAGCAGCCCTTGTCGCGCTTTTCACGCTTGCCTTCTTCTTCGTCTCGTTTCGCGTCCTGCCCTATGTGCCGACCATACAGGCCTCGACTCTCGTGCTTTTCGTTGGCATTGAGCTGACGTTGGAAGCGCTGTGGGAGTCGACCGCATCGCTCACTTGCTGCGAGTGGACCGTCGTCGCGGGCACGACCATTGCTTGCACTTCGCTCGGATTCGCACCGGGAGTGGGTGTGGGACTCGCAATCGTGGTCATCTTGCAGTTTTGTCACCACGTCTTGAATACGGTCGCGTTTCATGCATCTTCGGGAAAGCGAACGCTAATCTGATGCACAGCGACCCCAAGTCACGCAGCCATGCACTCATGTACCGTTGAGGGAGATATCCCATCTTCCGCCAGTGTTTCCGCTGCCGACGTCCGTCGCTGACAGTTTGTCCAAGGAAATGGACTGTTCTGTTACGGAGTTCCGGCCGTCATCTTCCCCAACACGTCCAAACCGACCAATGCTACCACCTGTGGTGCGCCTCAAGGGGCGGATTGACTCTTCAGTCATACCTCCGCTAGACCGTATTCTCTTACGCTGTGGCCAAGCGCCGTACATTATTCTCGACCTACGGGCGGTCATTGGCGTTGACACCAGCGTCGCGGAGTATATACAGAGCCAAGCCGAGAGGATACGGCAGAGGCACACTCCACTCCTCAAAATCGTGGTCCCACACAGTCGGCTCGCGGTGATGGATCTGGAGCGAGGCAAGGTGAACTACAGCTGTAATCTAGCTACGTCGCCAGTTGGTGGTGCGTCTAGTCCTGTCGATGAAAAGCAACTTCGAGCATACGAGACCCTGGAAGATGCGATTCGTGATGCACGATACGGAGATGTGTCAAGCTCTTGCCTTCCGTCTGCCAAGCTGGATGCCAGTTTCGATGTGTTGAGCAAGTTCATCTTGCATCAGCAGACTAGCAGCAAGCTGGAGTCCATTCTTCCCGAGCTGCGTTTGGCGGGGCTAATGGTGAGGGAACTCGGACGCGGTGAGACGATTGCTTGCTCGGAATACCCGTTTCAACCGTCATTCGTCATACTCGAGGGCCTCGTGGACGTTCGACAGCTGCACGCTGCTCCAGTGGACGCTGCTACCAGGAAATGTATTCGGAAGGCTGTCGTTTTGGCAGTGAAGGCCATCTTCCGCCGCAAGGCTTCAACGGAAGAAGACCTTAACAAAATGATGGAGGAATCTCCATGCGAGGATAGACACAAGGTCGTCGCGCCGCAGTTCCCATTCTGCGCCCGTGTGCTGAGTAAGTCTTGTCTGATTCTAGAAATCAGTCCCACTCACGTTTCGCGCTGGGATGAAATCGTCGAACGAGCGAGGCAAAGCGGCGCCACGAAGGAGATGAAGTAATGCAGCAAGATTTCAGTCAGCTGAGCTAGAGCCTGGGAACAAAATACCTCATTGCTGATGGTCTTATCACATCAGTTGCCATTATTGTGATGTTGAGATATACGCATGTAGAGGTACGCAAAGTTGGTGGGGTGCGGCGCACGCTTGTAGGTAAAGCACGTTAGCGATGAGTCGTAGACGCGATTGAGGTGGGTCGGCCCGTCAGGGCTCCAACGACTTCGTCATACTCGACGCAGGCACCGACTGTCCTCCCAACATGGAATTACGACACTTCACGCAGCAAAGAGAGCAACTTGGGCCTGGAGGTTGAGTGAAAGAGGAAGAATTACTACCAGCAATATGCTACGCAGAGCCATCCTACGAGACTGCGCGCCCACCACAGCCTCCGCGACCCACACACCCGCCGCTGTGCGACCGAACCCCTCGCGCCTCTAGTATCCTCCCAGCCACGCATTGAGCACCCTAACTACCGCCTACATAAGCTCCTGCACGAGCACACCAATGCGTTCGGCAATGCGCCAGTTACCCATATAACGTCCTTCCCCATCCTCCACGAACGCATGGCCATAATTTCCCTGTTCGGCCTCGCAGGCTACTTCCACTACACACACTGGACGCCACCATGATTCGCAGAAGGGGCTCGGGTAGCGTCTGGTGTCGAGCGTCCCGATCGGTACTCGAAGCGCAAGGGCTGGATACGCAGCGACGAAACGTTGAAGGCTGAATGCGACGTTGATGAGATGCAGAAGAAAGATAAGAAGAGGAAATCAATGAGGAGTCGGGGCTGGCTATCAAGTCAGGTGATGAAGGCACCGGCAGCGAGACGGAAAGGTTGAGAAAGGTGGACCAGACTTGAAATAGCAGTGAGGGTGGTGTTGGACTTGTGGTCGAGTACGCGACAGCTTACGCGATCATTAAGCTGTTCTCAAATCTAAAAATTATGTTTAGCCTTTGGGATACTCGGTTGAGAACCATGGGGCGTTGATCTTCTCACTCGATGCATCAGCCTTCATGGCACTTGCAACTGTCTAGAGGCGTTGTACTGGAAGTTCTTCCACCACAAACCTGGTAAGGTATCTAGGCGAGAAGACATATCTAGAGAATTGCAATACATCAAGAAAAACCGCTGTAGACATTCTCTCTGTTTAGGCTCAGGCGCATGAAGCTGTTGTAGGCGAGCAGTGGCGAATGTTCGCCTTCTTGACTTATATCCATACACAGGGCGATGGAATGAGTCGCCGCGTAAGCGAGGAGCACTGAAAACACATTCTACGCAGGTGATTGATGTTTTCGAACAGCGCAGACCCTGACGTAGCAATACGCGCCGCTCGAGTTGCATTCGGCGGTTGTAGGCGGCGACGACGATGGCGATTTGCCGCTGGTTGCCAGCAACATCCTCGATCCCCACTTTTGCTCTCCGGCAATCCTTCCAAAGATAAGTCAGCTCTGAGCGCGACTGTTGGCCGCTTCGATACCGCTTACGCGTTCCTTCACGGGTCTAATCGCCCGCAACTTAGTTCACGAACTCTAGAGCACAGCCCATCATGGTATTGTCAGACGATGGTAGAGAAGACAACAAGCGCATTACTATACAGTATGGGGTGGGCTACTCGTCCCAGTCTTAGGTCGTTATTGCTGTATGCGCCCAAAAGCAAATATGGTGCCCTGTGCGAAAGGAAATTCGCCGAAGATGTGCTTACGCTGACATCACGTCGGTTGATGCCGTTAATTCCTACTTCCCCATAGCACATTAACGCTATGAGGAACCTACTTATTAAGATTGCCTTGATGGCCTCTAGGGAGTTCATGCGGGTATCTCTGCTGGTCAGACAGGTTCATCCCGCAGCCATTCCTTCCTACCCAGACTTCTAGACACTCTTTTCCACGAACACCACCCTGCAATTGAGCGACGTGGGCGTTCTCGACACACTCCTTGACACACTTTCATCACCATGAGGTATGGTGTACTCACCCTTCTTCTCGGCGTCTTCGCACTTTGCGCCGTCTCCACGCCTCAGACCGGACACGACAGCCAATCCACAGCCCTGTCTGATTAGGTCCTCATTCGCATAGCATCAAAAACGGCCTCTTGCGAAGGTGCAGGTTTTCCCGAGGAATGTGCGGATGCGACACGAGCAGCGAGAGCTATCGACACGGCTTTCGAAACATATGGGATCTCCTCGCTCGGCGAAAGGGCTGGCTTAGTGGCCTACATGCTTTTCGAGTCAGACAACTTCAAGTACAGCAGAAACCACTTCCCAGGCAGGCCAGGTCAGGGCACGAGGATGATGGGGATGCCCCCTGTTGTCAAGCTTTACGTGGAAAGCATCGCTGGCGCCGATGCTGTCGCGGAGGCTGAAGCCGCCGGAGGGGACGCAGGCCTGGACGCGGTGCTACGGCTGGCCAATTGCAACGACGAGAAGAGTTTTGGGATGGCGGCTTGGTTTCTTAGCACGCAGTGCACCCCCTCCGTTCGAGCTGGGTTAGCTACGGGAGAGATGGACGGATGGCACGATTTCTTAACCACATGCGTGGGCACTACCCTGACAGCGGAGCGTGACATATTTTGGCTGGCTACAGCACACGTCATGAACAGCGAGGAATAGAGAAGAACACGTTACAACTTCTATACCAATACTAGTTTCTGCGTCTACACATTCTTGTCTAACGTTCTACATACTAACTTTTGGGTGAGATAATATTACTAGCATCCTCATCTCTCGAGGTTGGTTCAGTCTGGCGATAGTTTTGGACAACAAGCTGCGCCAACGACTTGACGTAAGTTGTAGGTCTCACTGTTCTCTGAACCACTTGATACATTTATGCTGCCCAGCGTTTAGATATCGCGAACAACCATGCATGGTTGCGACGACCACACAGAAGCCACAAATGCCATGAGACTGGAAGTAGAAATGGCTACAGCTGCCCCCGCACTAACGTCTCACATCCCAATATCGTCTTCTCTTTATTCCGTGATCTTCCGTCTGAAAAATCCCATGGTTAAAGCTATCTTGGATTCCAGTGAGACAGCGGTTGCTTTCAGGTATCGCGAGTCGAAGGTTTATTGTATGTGAACTTTCACTTGTCCATATCACAAACTAACGTACAGTACTCCACAAGTAGTGCACGCACACGAGAAAGCCTACTCGTCGTGAAGAGAAGAACTTCAGCAAAAAGCAACATAAAAAAGAGTATGCTCTCGCAAGTAACAAGATCTACAAATAGAACAGTTCGAGCGCAGAATTATGACGCAATTGTCAGATAATGTGTAACGTACATGGCAAGCGAGCGGCGCAGGCAAGCGAGCGGCGCACCCCACCAAGTTTGCGCACCTCTCTCATCTTAACGCACAATGGCTTCACGCAACGTTACTCAATTATCCTCAAATGAATCAGATATTCAGCTTGCTATCTCATCTTTTGCTTCTCAACAGATCTATAGCAATCGGCATGCTGCGGTCTTGTGCAGGAATCTGGTCTACGGTATCGGTGTCGCATCGCATGTTGAGGTTGATAATGTGAGCTGCTAGAGTGGGAAACTGTGTCGTACAGCCAGTCCATGCACTCAACATCGTAGGCGCGTCGCTCAAGGGAAGGCCTAGAATAAGCAGCTGACAGTCGGGAGTGACGGTCTGTATACAATTTGCTAGCGACGAGTAAGCCATGCTGATATATAGACAGCAGCTGACGAGCTCTGTCAATCCGATGGAATAGCCGCACGTCACAACGTATCGAGTTTTCAATGCTACAGTACATTCCTAACGAAAGCGCGTAACGACCACTTACAGTACAACCCCTTTGCAGATATCCTCCGACAACTCTACCTCTGGACATGTGCATAGTCATTGTGCTCTGTCCAGTCCAGCGCCTGTTTGAACGATCTTATTACCCAGACCATTTAGGGCGATCTAACGCGCCCACGCCGGAGTCAGCGCCGCCCTATCAGGAATGTGTCGTAGACTCAGTAGAAGAAGTTGCGCAAGACGGGTTGGTTTCTTCCCAACCGCACGAAGCAGACTTTTGAGTGATTCTTACACTTTTTCTAAAGTGCTGTCGAGTCGCTGGACTGTAGTGAAAAGCTTTGGAATGTACGATCGCATGTACGTAATGAGCATATACTACTAGCGGGAGTCGTGGGTCACAAGCTAACTGGACCAGCCGCGATTTCATACTCAACATGAAAGAGAAGAGACGGCGTGCTAAAGGTGTGTACGAATGAGCTCCAGCTGTGATGCTCGCTGTATCTCTGTCTCGATGTGGAATATCATAAGCACAGCTATTTTTGGTATATCTTGAATCTTGGTGGAGACTAGGTTTAGGCAGACTGCACACACCGGAAGCGCGCATAAACGGCAGATAAGCGGCGCTCATGAGTTTTGGCATGCAATAGACTGCAAGACATGCTGCCCGGATATATCTCTTGACGTAAGCGCATCACTCATTTTTTTGACACCGCGAACGTTGTTTGTGCGACCAAATAGCGCATCAGATGATGTTGTGCTTATTGCTGACTACATCATAAGCAAGCGAAGTGATGTGAGTACACACACACACAATTTATTTACGCCCGGCGGCCGAGCCGAAAGGGCTACTAACGCTAATCTAACTTTACACTTCTTATGCTACGTCTCGGCCTCCTTAGCCCATATATCTTCTTTGGCTCGCTTCTTCGTGTAGCTTATCATCCAAGTCAGAACCCTTTCTCTATATCTAGAACGCTTCTTCTCTATTTCATGCACCTCGTCAGACGCTCGTGGGTTAGTATTGCCGGCGGCAGGCTGGCTTAGAGTCGGCTTCTCCAAGAGATTCTCCAAGTGTTCAGCGTCCTATCTTCGGCGGCTGAAGCGTTGTCTGCTGTCTATTGCACGAGGCTGTAGACAAGTTTATGTTAGTATTTGAGGTT
>MU006374.1:0-39414 GCA_010093695.1 Plenodomus tracheiphilus IPT5
AGTGTGAGCTCGCAAGCCTCGCTAAGCAAGAGGCGAAGATGGCAACTAGACTAAATGCTAGGCCACAGACACAGCTCCCTAGGATGCGATCAACTACACATAATATTGCACGTAAGCAAGGCATAGCCAAGAAGGTGCCAGCAGACGTAGGAGCATACTCTAAACGAATCGACACGGCGCTGCCAGGAAAGCACACTCGACAACTCTATGATGGGCTTTCGCGGAAAGAGAGCAGCGTACTTGCCCAGCTCAGAACAGGCATGGCGCAACTAAACACGTACCGACACCGAATCAAAGCGTCGACGACAGACCAATGCGAATGCGGACAGGCGGCAGAGACGGTGGAGCACTTCCTCTTCCGTTGCAGAAAGTGGACCACACAGCGAACAGAAATGCTGCAGTGTACGCAGTCAAGCAGAGGAAACTTGCCGTTCTACCTGGGCGGCAAAGCAGCAACAGACGACGCCAAATGGGAGCCAGATATGGACGCAGTGCGAGCGACGATACGATTTGCAATAGCAACACGAAGACTCGAGGCAAACTGATATCTAACGAGTAACTAGGTAAACCTCAAATACTAACATAAACTTGTCTACAGCCTCGTGCAATAGACAGCAGACAACGCTTCAGCCGCCGAAGATAGGACGCTGAACACTTGGAGAATCTCTTGGAGAAGCCGACTCTAAGCCAGCCTGCCGCCGGCAATACTAACCCACGAGCGTCTGACGAGGTGCATTAAATAGAGAAGAAGCGTTCTAGATATAGAGAAAGGGTTCTGACTTGGATGATAAGCTACACGAAGAAGCGAGCCAAAGAAGATATATGGGCTAAGGAGGCCGAGACGTAGCATAAGAAGTGTAAAGTTAGATTAGCGTTAGTAGCCCTTTCGGCTCGGCCGCCGGGCGTAAATAAATTGTGTGTGTACAGCACGACCAACTGTAGCGCCAATCGAACCAGGCGCATAGGCTTATGCCGCTTCGCACAGAAAAGGAGGACGAGGATTCCTTGCCCACACGGCCGCACCTGCAACGCTATCCTGCTTATTGCAAGGATGGTAATGACGTCACATGCGTCATTACGCACGCCGGGGTCCAAAAGCCAGCACGGAGATGATGCAACGAGTTTTGTTTTGATCCAGCCAGTGTTCGTACTCTTAAATAGTTGCCTTCACCCCCAAGACATGACGTTTTGTCTATGCTCATTTACAGGGAAACCGCCCCATCATCCCAACAGCTGTTGCAAGAGTCCGTTCCTAAGCACACAATCAGTCTCGGGGGCTAAGGTGTTTACACAGTCAGCGTTTTCAGATAAATCACGATGTGAAATAAGCGGCTTGGACGGTTATTGTACCGCTCAAGTCTTGGGCACATCTTCAGCTCTAGGGAATTCAAGACACACAGCTCTACGGGGAAAGCAGCAGCACATATTCACCAATATCAGTACGTACAAAGCTCGCAGGGCTCATGACCGTTCAGGCGAGGACGCCTGTTGTAGTTTCCAGAGCACACGAGCGTATTAGCAATCGAGAAGTGTGTGTTCGCCATCCCCCGAGCCGGACACTCGAGCAGAGCCCACTGACCTAAGCGAAGCCTCCCGGCCACCGTGGTCAAGGAAGTGTGCAGTTGGATCTATGGCCAGTCTCACATCCTCACGGTCCTGCC
Source organism: Plenodomus tracheiphilus IPT5 (assembly GCA_010093695.1). Taxonomy (NCBI): domain Eukaryota; kingdom Fungi; phylum Ascomycota; class Dothideomycetes; order Pleosporales; family Leptosphaeriaceae; genus Plenodomus; species Plenodomus tracheiphilus. The sequence continues at coordinate 1,662 of MU006374.1, forward strand.
GTGTGTGGACCTTGTGACGCCGCACAGGACGTTCGGTGGTTGTTACCTTACTGAAATCTCACGCGTAGAGGCATGCGAGGAGGACAGTCTGGCCGGATACGCGAGAATCATACGCGAATTTGACCACAGCCCCGAGAAGCTTGTCCAAAGATGTTCGCCAACATGATTGGACCTCCATCTTGCATGAACGTGTGCTTTAGGAACCTCAAAACGTTCAATGCTTTCTGGAGGGGTGTTGTATAATCTCTAACGTACTTTATAAGCGAGCGGGCCATACAAGCGAGTGGGCCACCTAACCAACTTTGCGCACCTCTACAGGCGTATTTCTCAACAACGCGCTAATATAATATATAGATATTAACAGAGTAGATTAAGCAGTATCTTAAGTATCTTTCTTGCACGTACGAGAGTTATGCCCAGTCTCCCTGCACCTTGTACAGCGCGCCAGGGCCTGGCGGCTAAGGCCTGATTGCCCTCCTCCTTGACGCTCTTTATGAGCAATCTGCTGATCAGCCTCACGTTGAGCAAGTAGATCCTCTCCAGTACCCTTTGTTAATACTCCTTGCTTCTGTATACGCTTCTTTTTACGCTGTCTGCGCTTTGTTGCTGCCTCATTAGCCTTCTCAAGGCTAGTAATCTGATTACGCATCAGCTCAGCTGAGAGCATCATTACCTATGCCCCCTTCTTAAGCTGGCTAATTGCCTCAATAATTGAGGCTGGTGATGAGCTCTTGTGCCTTCGTACGCGATTACGTATTAATGTTGATTGAGCCTCAAGCTCACGTATATTGCTTGGTGTACGAGCCTCCCAGGGAGCCTCTGGGAGAGAAGCTGGAGTAGGCGTACGCAGCTGTACGTCAAGCTTTGACAGGACAGCGTCTGGCTGGAGAGGTACAAGGCCTGCGCCTCGAAAGGCTGAGCTAATATTGGCTGGTGTGAACGCCTGTACAAAGGCTGTCTTAAAGGCTGGCAGAAACTCAAGCTTGGTAATGTGGTTGATGTGGTGGCGGATTAGAGCCTCAACCTCACGACTGTACGCGCGCTTCAACGGCGAGAAGCAGCCAACGTCAAGAGGCTGCAGCAGGTGTGATGAGTGAGGTGGCATACAGAGCGTGTAGATATTATTCTCCTTGCAAAGCTCTTGAAACTTAAGAGAGTGGTGGCTCTCATGGCCATCAAGGACAAGCAGCCGACGCGCACCTACGTTGCGAGTCCTTGTGTGAGCATTAAAGTGCTTCAGCCATGCAACGCCTATCTCGTTGTTTGTCCAGCCATTGTCGCTAACAGCTATTGCCCAGTCGCGTGGAATCTCTGCCTCCTCATACCAGGCTGACAGGTGATACTTGCCAGCAAAGATGAGGAATGGTGGGACTGACCAGCCTGCTGAGTTGATTGCCGCAATCAACGTCACCCACTCACGATTACCAGGCTGGATAGCCTTTGGCCTGCCTCTCCTCTCTGACGCTGTTACGACAAGCTGAGTTGTAATCTTCCCCATCATGAAGCCAGCCTCGTCAAAGTTGTAGACGTCCTCATCACAGATGCCATACTTGGCCTTCGTCTGCTCTACAAGCTTAAACCAGCCTTGTATAAGGACAGGATCCTCACACAGAGCCCTCTGTCTGTCGTACGCTCGATTGAAACGCGTTGTAAGACTGTCTGTACGCTTGACAAAGTTGCGCGCCCAGTGGACGCCAACCTGGCCTGCGCTACGCGTAGCCAGCAGTCTATCAGCCATATCGCGTATAGCTGCATAGGTAGGCGCAAATCCACGTTGGTCCAAGTCAAGTATATGATAGACTATTACCTCCTCCTCTACCTGGGTGAGCTTCTTTGAGTTGGGCTGACAATCGCGTCGGGCGCGCGTCCCAGCGCGTCGGCGTTGGAGGGTGGCTCGGGAGACTTCGTACGTCTGGGCAGCAGATCTCTCAGTTAATATTTGGCGTTGATTAAGAGCTGAGATTGCAAGGTATATATTAGGCTCACAAGAGCCCTTTTGGGTGTGGTTAGGGGGGGCCATAGTTGATCAAAGGTGTAGAGGTGCGCAAAGTTGGTTAGGTGGCCCACTCGCTTGTATGGCCCGCTCGCTTATAAAGTACGTTATCTCTGTGCTTGCGTCATATTGCGGGCAATGCTGTCTGGTAAGCATGTCGACCCGAACTTTCTCCAGGAGCTGCTCCGTGAATCAGTGCGACTTAGTAACCCTTACGATTAACGTGCAGGGACAGTAAGCTGCGCAGAACAGTATCCTGCGCACCCCACCAAAATAGCTTAGGCCTCTCGTACAGAACCTCTACAACCACATAATTAAATTTAATAAGATTACAAGTAGAGATGGATTAGATAGTCCTACACTGAGTTCTGGTGTGTCCTTGTACGTGACATTTGCTGCACGTTGGGGGTGCCCGTGTTCGACCAGGATAGGCCTCACGTTGGTCACGCTCATGGACACCCCTTTCAGCCTCTCTGACCCGCTCCTGACCTTCCTGGGCCTGAAGGACACCTCCCTGAGCTATATACTGTCTACGCTGTTGACGCTTCTGTCGCTGGCGTTGACTTGAGGCTCGTAGCCGTGTATTCTCCTCAGCAAGGATTGTTGCTGATTGCATAGCAAGTTGACAGCCCTTAACAAGCTGCTTAATAGCCACAGTAGTAGGGCTTTGGGACTGGCGACGAAGGAGGTCACGTACAAGTCGAGCCTGCTGCTCAAGCTGCGTAGTCGTACGAGGTGTCTCAGCTGTCCAGGTAGCTAAGGCCTCAGCTGCTGTCCCTGGTGGAGACGGCGTCCTGATGACTGTAAGCGACGATAGGACACGCTCAGGACTGAATGGGATGAGCCCAGTGGCTTCGAACCCAGCCCTAATGTTGCCCTCAGACAGGGCAGCTAGCCTAACCCTCTGGTATATCCACAGGAAGTCAAGCTTGTCAACGTGGAAGACGCCTTGGCGGGCAAGCTCAGATACCTCGTGTCCGTACAAAGTCTTTAGTGGGGAGAAGCAGCCAACGTCAAGTGGCTGGAGGAGATGTGACGTATGAGGAGGCATACAGAGGGTGATAATCTTGTTGTCCCAACAGAATCAATCAAACTCAGGCGTAGCGTGGCTGCTGTGGCCGTCAAGGATAAGTAGTCTGTACGCTCTAGCTGTACACGACGCTGTCTATCTGTCAAAGTGCTTTACCCACTTAAGACCAAGCTCATCTGTTATCCACCCGTTGTCGCTAACAGCGATAGCCCAGTCTGGTGGGAGGTCATGATACCAGCTAGCTTGGTGCAGCTTTCCAGCCATAATTATGAATGGTGGAAGACGCCAGCCAGACGCGTTGATACACTCAATTGCTGTTACCCACTCACGATTGCCTGGCTGTACGACTGTAGCCCGACCAATAGTGTCAGAGCTAGTGACAACCTTTGACGTTGAAGCTACTCCTATCATGAAGCCAGTCTCATCAAAGTTGTAGATGTCCCCCTCAGGTATCCCGTACGCGTTGCGCGTGTTCTGAACAAGCTGAAACCACGCGTTAATCCTGACAGGATCCTCACAGCTTGCCCGCTGTGAGTGGAATTTCCTATTCCACTTTGTCTGAAGCTCTGACTGGCGCTTGACAAAGCGTGACACCCACTTCTGGCCAAGTGGTGGAGGAGGAGGATCTTGGCCGCGTGCAGCAAGCAGAGCGTCTGCCATTCGTCGTACGTCGATAATCTGGGGTGGAAAGCCTCGTCTATCAAGGTCTAGGATCCACTGAACAAGAGACTGCTCTTCAACAGGGCTTAGCTTAAGGTTGACTAACTGAGTCTCAGTCTTTGGCTTGATACCTCGAAGGCGCGTCCGTAACGTTAATTCTGGTACATCAAAGGCTGCTGCTAGAGCGCGTTTAGCTTGATAAGGATTATTCCAGAAGGACGTAATAGCTAGGCTTAGTCTACCTTTCTTTGAAGGTAGTACAGGTCGTTAGCGTGGAGTCATGGTTGATGGGATGAGACGCGCTGCGCGCGTTTTGGTGGGGTGCGCAGGATACTGTTCTGCGCAGCTTACTGTCCCTGCACGTTATCGGAAGAGGCTAACTTACATCACCGTTCTTCATTTAGGCTCTGTTATCTCTGCTACTCCACGCTGATGCAGTTCAAGAACGCGTGTTCTTGCACATGTGAAGCGATTGGTCAAGCTCGGCGTCTGGGAATGCAAGACTACCGTAGCGCGCCGATAGGGGTAGGTCAATAGATTTTGGCCACTGTGACTACTCTAATGAGGCTAAAATTGAAATGTGAAGCCCTGAAAGGCCACTCCTTCGAAGCCGTCGAGAACTCTCCTCGCCAAGACAATGGAGAAAACGAACCCTTCTTGTTATATGAGGAGGAAGAATGCCTCGTAGTGTGCTAATCGTCGAGACCGTGTGCGTACCACAAGCTCAAGCAGCAGCTGGCGAAGCCGACCGTGTCGTCCGAGCAACGTTCTGGAGGCTGACCTCGCTACCTAAGTCCAGAATTAGCACACCTGAACCTTGTCCCAGTGTGGAGCCACGCCTCATGAGTCGAGCTGTTAGTCAATTCCGCCAGCGGTATAGTGCAAAGAGTCAACGAGGTTTGTGGCCCAACATCTACTACGGTACATGTACCGTCAGGTTCTATCCTCCGTCGAAGCCCGCGTCACTAGTCTAATTGCTGGACACCAGGACGCGCGTTTTCAACTCCATGGCCACCGGAGCAAATAAGCTAGAGTACATATATTGGCTGGTCTTGGCTAAGCACTCTTAATGTCATGTCCATAGCAAGGAAGTTGCAAAGCTGTTGCTTTAAGAGGATGGTTTCCTGTAACAACTATGGTTAGACTTCCTCCAGTTCTGTGCATAAGAACCGCAGACTACACCAAGACCTAGCTTGATGGATTATGCAGTGGTGAACCATGAGAGGCACAGTCTAAATAATAACGCCTGGCAGGTACCGAGACTGACCACCATGCAGAGCAGAGATGAGGGTCAGGAAACGGGAGACGTAGTAACGAGGACCATGTCCAAATACGTCCGAAGAGATGAAAGAGGAGCGCAATCATACCTTCAACATCTAAAAGCGATCGTCCCACGCTTTCTCAGACATTGCACCACTTGATCCAGTGCCTCGAAGAACGACACGGCCTCTATGATAATCTCTACGCTCCCGACTTCTAGTTTTGACTGATTCGCCTTGCAGTCTAGCCAATGCAGTATGTTATTACCCCCACACATCTCTTCCCGGGGAGTGGTATGAGTTAGAAGGGCTGATGCTTCGGGAGTCGTTGTCCTCGCAAGGGCCCTCCTCTTCTGGTAGATGGCATCCCGCAATCATGATGATCTATGTGCTGACGGATCTCCCGACTTTCGCAGCTACTGGCTGCGCCCACGATCTATCGATGAGCCGACGAACGTATCTTGGTAAGGGTATGTCATCAGATCAATTAATTATGCATCCTTTGGAGTACGAGTTAACACAACCACTTCCTAGTCACACCCGGATTCGATCAGCCTCACGGCGCGCCAAGCGACATCCTCAAATAAATATATAGAGGAGCCGCTTCCAGAAGCTGCGGTTATCAACGGAGTCACGATCCATACGTCAAACACTGAGTCAGGAACCTCAAGCGGCGGGACGATACTGAGTAGTTATCTTCCTGCCGTAGAGCGGCCCTCATTCTGCGTTTCTCGTGGCAACAGAGCGCAAAAATAATTCACACTGATACGCCCTCTTCGGCCCAAACGTCGTAAAGATGGCGATTGACGCTAGGACATTCGGCGGGTTCTCCCCTGTAACCGCTTCGTATGATTACTAAGATGGGGGGCTTTTAAACTCAGGTAGAGGTATATGTGGGAGAGCTATGGATAGATAGAAGCTGGTGGCATTATAGAGGGGCATGGGAAACTGAGTCGTGTCCAACAGCCGCTCCTCCACAGTCCTGACTTTCCAAATCTTCGAAAACAAATGAGCCATTGCAAACATGGGACCGTTCCACATGGCTTCTGGAGGCGGAGATCCCTATCTGGGTAACACATACGGCATCCTGTCAATATGTGTCACCACCTTGAGACTTTCTGCGGACGCATGCTCGTAGCTGATGGGTATGCCAGCAGAAACCACAAGGACTCAAAAACAGTCTCCTAAATTGGAGCTCGCAGGACCACTTCCCGTATGTGTGGGTCATAACCGTGAAGCGCTTTAGCAGCTCATCTGCCTCCCCCTTGTGGAGCTGACATGCTGTCTGGGCTGCTTGGTCAAGACCCGCCGGATTCAATAGGGCTCTGAGAATCTCTTGTTGAGCAGCTACAAGTCTTGCACTGTATTATAGGTTCCATCATCAAGTTAGTGAGGTACTAGAAGGGAACTTGGGCCAGGGATACCTTGAGAGTAGGGTAGCTTAGTAAGCTGTAAGCTTCTGTCGCTGTCAAGTACACCCTATGTGAGGTCTTTTAACCCATTGAAGTCCGTGATGAAAGCGCCCCGGACTATTCGCTTGTCCACCATGACCGCACACATTGGAACCTAAGGCTTCCGGTTCAACTCTTGTTGACTTATGGGAAGGCAGGTCCCCTGTACGCAAGAAAGTCTCTGTATGCCAGGAAGGAACCCTAGAAAGGCTGCCTGTGTATCAGACTTTGCATCCCGTGCTATCCCAAAGTCGCAAGCCAATTTTTGTCACTTCACAAGAAACTCCTTGAACGGCATGAAGCTGTCTGGCACAACATACTCCTCCGGCTCTCTTGCGTCCTCAGCGTTTCGTGCACTTGGTGCCTTCGTTGACAGCAATTTGATATAGAGGCGTGTAATTGACCTGGAGATAGAAATTTGTACGAATTAAAGCTCGGCTTTTGTTCGTCCACATGTATGGCCTAGTTGATAGCTTGCGTGCGCCTTTTTCTAGCGTATTGCTCTCAGTTGTGCGTGCATCACATACGCATGAATAGATTAGAAAGTATATTCTAGAGAAGTCCGCGTGAGGGGCGTCAAGCCTTATTACCATAGAGAACGATCGTCGACCGTCCCGCTTCCTTGCCCCGCACAACAATCATGTCCGATCAAGCCGACGCACCCGTCCGATGGCCTCAGCACATGTACAGATCACCTCACTTCGCCCGGAAACCTGACTAGTTTGTGTGTGGCTTAAACCAACGTTAGCTCTGCGATGACAGAGACATGGATTGCCTGAAGATCCCAGGATATACACGATTTTGATACGCGAAAGGCTCCAAGATGATATGTACTCTATCATTGTGGAGATAATAGATTACAGACTTTCTCAATCAGTCTTCCAAGTACAGGTATTTGCTAATCTTAAGCTGATTGCCATTTTACGTGGTGTGATTGAGAATGTTGCGCAAAACCTCAGCATCAGTTCCAACTACTTGACATTCTGACTTCGAGAGGGCGATGATCGTGGATATCAATTGGCGGCTTATATCCGCTGAAATCTGTTGCTTGTTCACCAGTAAATGGTAATTCAGAGAATCCCTTAGTCCTACAAGTTCGAGCACAATGCCAAAGCGTCTGTGGATCATAAGTATAACGCGTAGAATCAATCATAGGAGAATAGCAACTCACGCGTGGTGTACACAAGTGTTAACCATCAAAACTTTCTCAAATGCATTGGCAGCTTTGATTGCACTGAAGATACACTCTGAGGCCATTTCTTTAGATACCTGTATGCAATCCGTTGCGTTGTCGATGTTTATCTTCCTTGTAGTATGCACAAAGGTACGCAATGAAGTATATACTTCGTGATAATATGCGTAATGCAATCGTGCAATGCTTAGATGTTTTGAAGGGGGCGCTTCATCGTTCCAGAATAGGGATGTTAGTAACTGCGTTCTGCTGCATCGGACTATGTCCAAATGAAGCTGTGCATGATCATACATGCCTCTGATCTTGCAGTCGCTGCTGTCGCAAAATGTCCTCCGTGCTACGTTACAGAGGCCTCGAAAATCGAGCTCAGCCACTGTACATTCCAGTAGCTGCTGCTTTTGAGGAGCCACGTTGAGTAGGCATGGGATGGTATGGCCATATCGATCCAGTGCAAGCCATACTTCTGGACGCATGTGGGGTGGCATGACGGAACATGATGCGTTATGCCAATAGAATTGGTCATAAAGAGGTATCGTTATGGTATGACGAAGGTGAATTGTGGTAATATCGAATACTGTGGGAGGTTGTGGCTCAGCATCCTTGGGTTCCAGGATGTCCAGTATTCCCGTTTGAGTTTTCTTTATTTCTGACAGCTCATCATGTATTCTGCGAAGTTTGGTACTCCTGCTGGACATAGGTAACATCACTGGAGCCGCAGTGAATGCTTAATGGCTAATTGGAGGTGCTGAGTCCCCAGTGGCTGCACTCCTTGCAAGGTTTCTCCCCACTACATCTCTTCTTGTGCTGGCGACAATATTTTCGCAGGCTTGAGGACTACACGTCATAATGTCTGAGTAAGTAGAACTGAAATAAAGTAGAGGTACAACAAAATGGAGAATAAAGTAAAGGCATATTCTTGTCTGTGCCTTCTATATAAAGCTGTTGCGGGAACGGAACGTAGACCCTGCCTAGTGCCACACAGGCTTGAGTAACGTTCGCGAGAACTGACGCGCTACATCCGTGCATACGTCAAGCCGCTAGAAGACCAGTAGTATGACGTGCACGCCGCAGGATGTGAATACCTGCGTTACCCAGGAAGTGACTCAAGGACCTCATGGTAAATTCGAGCGGAGATGTGGGGAATCAGGAAGAGCAATGAGAGCGATTATAGCTGGCAGTCCTAGTGCACGCAGGAGATATCTCAACCATCCAGTGCTTTCCACGAGTGGAGAGCTGCATGCTGGGCAAAAGAAGTCTTGTGGAAATCGATGTGCCAACATGCAGTCATTCCGCTTGGTGTGTAGCGTGAAAGTACACAGCGTATTCCGCAGTTCATTTTGGCCTCGACGCTTGGGAAATTGTTGATGCGGACAATTCTCCGAAGTTCCATATGATTGCTCGAAATGGAGATCTCCCTCCTTATGTTACTAGGAGTTCCCATGTGCCTAGGCGCGTGAACTTTGATCGATCCGTGCGTCGAATTGTCGTCGATGTTGCTTAAATTACAATCCATGAACGTTGTATGAGAATCGAGCTTGAAACAGAAATGCTACTCCTTCCCGACGAGCATGACCAGGTACAGGTCAGCTTGGACTCGCTCAAGTATTAAATTACTGTTCGCGCTGAATGGGAGCGTCTGCGTACAACACTGTGGCCTCCATCAGCCGCCATACTGCTTGCTTTTACGACAGCTTCATGTGCAGAATAACTCCTTATAAAAACAATCTCAATCGTAACATGATGGATGCCTTCCCCTCGACATAGGCTCCTAAACTACGCGCCAAGTCGTGCAGTTCCTTTTCAGTAAGATTCCCTGATGCTCTTGCACGAACATAGCTTTAGCGTCGCTCGGAGTTGCCGGTGGGAAGTAGAAAGTCTCGCTCAACCGTCCTGCTCGACGATGTGCCTCAGGAAGACTTCTCAAGAAATCGATGGAGTTGGTATTTACAATTAAGAGCCGACCAGGATATAACGCTGCCATTGTTCCATCTAGGAAATCTAGGACGCATGAATCGGACAGCTTCTGCGGAAATGGGTACTGGACGTCGTCCATGAACACGACAGCGTTGGCTGGTATTTGTTCTAGCTAAAGCTTGAATACGCTCTCGTCCATCTGCCTGTTCATGATCGGAAAGCTAAACAGAGGTTGGTCTAATTTTGCTGCCACTGCAAAAGCTATGCTGGTCTTTCCCACTCCTGCAGGTCCTTCAAATACCCAGTTCTCCCGTGACTTGGTTTTTTGGTGCTTCTCAATCTTCGCCATAATTTTCTCCCTCGCGCCACAGTGGATTGTATCTGTACGGCGTAGTGAGATCGGGTGGGCTACCCATGCACTTCTCTTGTTACCAACGTGAGCGAGCAGGTACAGGAATACGATAGGAAGTTTTGGCTGTAACGAGACGAACCACATTCAGATGGGTTGAATTGATGGCCAAATGCAGTAAAACCATTATTGGCCCGGTTGCGCTCCATCCCGGTACAACAACACATCGTGATTCTGCGACCACGTTAAAGCGACGCCGTTGTGAAATAGAAAGCTCGGGGGTTGATTTGGTCGACTTGGATAGAGAGGCGATTGTATCTCGGGTGTGATGGCTAACCAGTAGCGGTGATTTGTAAAATATTCTTGGAGAGCTGTCGAGATTCCAGAATCGTCATTGTTGTAAAAGACCTCTTGAAGCAGAGTGACTTTTAAGATGATCAGAGAAATAGCAGTTAACACAAGGGGCAAATGGGTGAGCAAGATGGTGACAGTCGTTTCAGGATGGCTAAAGAGGAGTTGGCTGGATCTGCCAATGCACGAGGATTGCTGAATACGAAGACCCCAAGTGCACTGCGAAGTCAGCGATCCCGCTTAGTGATGTCATGGATCAGGTGAAGATGTATGCAAGGCTTTGAGCTGACCAGGCACTGGGCATGAAGCTGGTGAATACCTAAATATCTCGACTGTGGCGTTAAAGGAGGCCGAGTTTTCCGATGAGAGAAGGAGAGCGGTGTGTTGAAGGATCTCACAGCCTCGTTAGTATCTGCTCATAGACAGTAATCTTAGGCACTGTGACCTGGGCCAAATCCTGAAGGATGCTTTTACTTTCTTAAGCACACTGGGCCAATACTAGCTGCCAACTTTGTGGTCAATCCGTTCCGATCCGGCGAGCGGCACTGTTGCTTTGAGCGTCGCCTTCAGGAGCATGATAGTAGTCACTAGCGAATCCGGCTTCACTCCTAGCGTGCAGCTGCAACGTTATCTCTGCGTCACCCGTAAGGCAAAACCCAGCCCCGCCGCAGACTCGCAGTAATATCCCCCACTGTCAACAGGAAATCCCGCCGCGCAGGAAAAGATTTGGTTTTTAAATTTTTACTCTCTCAACTCTATAGTATATATATCTATCGTCAAAGATACATTATTCTTCAAGATCATCTCCACAGAATCAGTTGCACACCATCTTCAATGGGTTGGGCATTTTAATGGTTAACACAATCAGATTGATTTGGCCGTCATTAGTTCGACATATATGACGTTTTCTTTTCCTTCAAAACGATGCCCTACATATTCGAGAAGCCCTCCGATACGATGCCACTTCAACGACCACCCGGCGACGATTTCTTCGCGCCCTCCACGATACACGCCCGTACTGGTTTCTCATTGCGCCTGCCATGCGCCATCTACACGAACAGATTGATTCGCCGTGGACTGCGTCGTGACATGCGAGCGCTGGTATAGAACATGTCGCTTCATGAGAAGGAGTGGGCCCACTGCTTCTAAATTCCAGGAAGCTCAAGGAGGCGGTGTGTTTGCTGGAACGACTTAAGTCTCTGATCTATTGTAAATCTTTTCAATGTAGCTAACGTACGATGGTACTTCTTCCAAATGTCGCAATTTTCTCCGCATGCTTCTAGAATACAGTTTACACCCTCAGTGCACGAAACAGTAAGCTCTTTGACGACTTTGTCCATGGTGATGCGAAACAAAGATGCGATATGAAGTTGGGGTTTTAACGTCAGATCATAGTGACCACGTGGATACTTGCCCCACTGCTCGGGCCGTTGGCGCCGAGGAACGCTGCCGACCGTCGGGCCTTTTTTTCATCCACGAAACTGTTCAAGAAGCAGCCAGCGGACTGCGAACCCACTTTAGCACTTAGTGGTGCTTCATATTATTGTCCTTGTTCCTCCAGGATTTTCGCCTGGCAGTGCTAATTCCTCTCGCAAATGTACGTCGCAGAAGACGCCTTGGTGAAGATTAAGGTCGACGAGCGCAAGGACGCGCTTCAGAGATTCCTTGACGAGATCTCGCAAAATATTCCTGCACACGAAGGGAAAGATGGGCTAGATGAACACTTGAAAAGGTTTTTAGCAGTCCCCTGCAAACTTCATGAATCGCTGGCTAACATCGCGCAGATAAAAGAGACTATAAGCGAGACCCCTTTCACGATCGCGAAATCGAGTAGAGATAGAGTATCCGCGCCAGACAATACTGTTGCTGTTGTGGTGGATGTTAGAAAGCGAGGTTCTTGCAGAGTTTTCAACGCAAGGAGATTTCATGGAGGTGCCGACGCCAATATTACCAAAAACGTCGTGGTCATGCCATGGCACAATACCTGGAAGTATCTCTGTGTAGAGGAAGTAGAGATGGCGTACATACTAGCAGCAAGGTTCATTTCAAAAATACCATAAGAATTACTCTCTCGGCAGATGCGCGCACAGGCTAAATGTAACTTCTATATAGATTTGTCTCGCCAAACCCGGGGAACATCAGCCGGCTTCATGTGAACAGACCAGCCCTTCTAGTGAGCAGACCCAACATTTGCCCTCTGCCTTCCGGTATGCCCAAGATGTCGTCACAGAGGCTATCATGCGCATCATTTGATCGTCTTGTGGTATGGGACGTTGCATAAATTTCATAGTCATCGTGTTCGTAGTGGTGAGGAAGATGAAGGGCGGATGTGATATTGAGGGAGGGATGGTTAAAACGCAAGGTTCACCGATGCCCTTGAAGGAATAGACGGCATCTCTGAGATCGATCACGCTCAATCGATACACTTGTCCTTGCAATGCGTATGTAGGCGTACCTAAGCCTAGTAAAGGTTCAGCTAAAGCGACCAAAGTTCAAGAAGTAACTACCTTGAGAATTCTCGTACAGCACTGAAGACACTTCATCTTAGAAGTTCTCAGCCATTGGTCCTACAAGCTTGGTAGGCTGCGCTTCTTGGTGTTAGTTCACCTAAATGACTTTCAAAATCTTGTTGGGAACACACCAGCCTGAAATGTCTCATAACATGGAGCGTAGAAACCTTGACCAGCGCGGGCTCTTACAGCGTGGGTCGCGAGTATTTCCTTGAATTCCATGGGGTCCAAAAAACGCGTCAGTCCACGCGATTCTATGCATTCTTTTTCTAGTTCGATAGCCTATAGCCTGCTTAAGGGTTCTGGGGTTCATGTTTCTGGTTTTTTCTTTAGTGAATGCCATGCTATGGAACCTGAACACTGCCCAGCTCACATTCCGTAATAAACTCCTGCTTCTCATGGTGTTGCTTGTCTTTCAGCTGATTCTGCACCAGAAAGACATAATCTGTGAGATCGCGCAATCGATTGCATGTGCGGCGACCAAATCTTGTTTCACTCCCTGTCGCCAACAGGCTGTTTTCAGTATCTCTGATCGCCCAAATAATCGGGAGCCTGGCGATCACCGTTGATAGTCGGCGAAGGATATCCGCGCGGTAAGTACTATTTGTGAGTTCCTCTACGACTCTGGTAATATCAGAGATACGGAGGCAAGTCGGGACGTATTTGCCAACGGCTTCCAAGACCGTCTCATCCACTTCAAGCAGGCCGAGCTTTTGATTGTTGCTGCTGGTCATGGTGGCGCGCCTTCACAGTGTATGGCGCGTAATACGACTTTCGGGTGTCTGTGGGCTGCGTAACTTTAGGGTGTTCGCGGGCAGGACGAGTGCAGGACATATGCAGGCAGCGCGAGTGCAAAGTATGTGGTTTTCCTCTTTTCTTTCTCCGCACCTGCATCACACGGGCTGCTCACCGGTTCAATCTATGCAGTCAGCTTCATGTTGATCTGCAACATCGGATTAGCCTGATGTGACAATTCGATAGCCCCCTGCCGGGTGGGGTCATAGGAAGTTACTCAGACATTTTCCCATATATATTTAGTCCCATATGTTCAGTCTTGTCTTTTAGCTTTCAAGTCAACATCGAACCGCTCAAATCAATCTTGTCTCCGGATTTGTCAAGTTACCCAGCCCATCTACTCCTTCACTATGGCTACCAAGGCTTGTGATGGCACCATGCCAGATGGGTCAATGTAATGCAACCATCACCGAATCTGTCACACAGTGCTTGAAATGTGGCAAAACTTATGTATGATCGTGTAAACGCCGAGACAGCTGACGCTGATCAAAATTCAGAATTAAACTGGCAGAGGAATAATACCTCGGGTGGTCATGATTTTTGGCCAAATCGTTCGCTATAGCAATATGTCTGGGGCTTGGGATTTCTCTGGGATTTCGCCTGTCTATCATTCAACATGATGGAGGTGGGCACAGGGTCAATTTGCTCTAACGTTATTCGGAAATGGTCTATTCCAAGAACAGTGGTATGAAGTTTTGTAGGGTCAGGATGATCCCCAGACTCAATCAACTTTCTCAACTCGTCTTTATTGGCCCAATTTTCGTAACACTCGAGGTAATCATCTGGAAGATATTGTGCTATCGCCTGTGCAAGATTCCTACGACGACCCCGATAAGCATCTTTGCTCAATGACCCTGGCCATCTTTCCATCCCTGGCGGAAAATACCCAGGGTATTCCCAATCAATCAGAGCCCTGACCCGAAGGGTCTGTGGGTCCATGATAAGGTTGTGCGCTGCCAGATCCCCGTGTTGTAAGACATACTGCGATTCGTGTAAAGAAAGAGTCTTCCAATTCTTCTTCCCTTTCCAGGGAGATTGAGCGTCAGGGGCAAGCCAAGAAGGAGGCATGACAAATCCATCGAGCACGCGATCTTGAGATCTTAACTTATCAAGTTGTGGTAAAACATCGTCTGCAATAAAGTTTATTGCGTTCGAGTAAGCGTGGTCTGAGCATGTCAAACATGGACCATCCTCTGTATGCTTCTGGCCTTCTGGCTTCGAGCAACATTGGGTTAAAAATTGGTCTAACCGCACGCCTTGAATGAACTCTGTGACCAAGTACCGTCGGTCATCTGATAATGTTCCGTCAAAAGTATCTTCGGAACTGGTATTGTGGTTTTCTGAGCAACTAATCGCAAGGCCTTAGCTTCGTTGGTGATACGCTCGTGGTTCCTGTAGAAGCATAGTTAACGCTACTGGTAACGCAAATATTTTGTCAGTTCAGATCTTACCATGATCTGCGCCATATGAATTCAGGATTACCTTCATATGGATCGGAGAAGGGGAGGCGTGATATCTTAATGAAAGCCGTAGTTGTGAATATGTATACCATGTCATTGGATGTCTCGGCTTTAGCACTAGGGCCTTCTGTGATGTTAGCGAATTGCGTCTCACAGCGAGCCCAGCCCCTGAAAACCTCACCTAGCACCTCTTCTGAGATGCCCTCGCTGCATTGTATTTGATGATATACATCAGACGTCATCAAGCGGGCACGTAGAAGAGGTGGAATATGTGATAGTGGTTGGTCGGTCGGTTGCAAGTGGAGAGAGACGTTGGAAAATACCACTAAAGCGGGGAACGGACGCAGCTTTATCAGCATTTTATGCACGGACATTCTGTGCAATCCAGATCATGTTCGCTACCAATGCGCCTCCTCCAATCCATGAAAGGCCATGCGACATAAGCACTAACACAATTGCAAAACCATTACTATCTACAGCGCCGGCTCGTGCTGTCATGTGTCTGGCTCGTCCCATATCTACGATGATTGCAGAAGAGCCGACACGACTGGTAACACAGCTCTGACCGGATCTACCTCATTGACTTCACCACCTGGGCTAAACGAAGGACCGCGCTAGAGATAACATTCACGTGATTGAGACAGAAGCTTCGAGAAGCGCGTGCCACATCTAGATTGTATCCGGCTAGCTCAAGCGGGAATGCCATATAATACAGCATCTTAAGTACGCTAAAATCGGCAACCAAGGCACGGGACAACTACTGAATGTAATTACAATACAATCGCGATGAGCCAACAACAAAATAACCTAGATTAATTACTAATCGTCTAGTTGTGACTCGGTCTGCAAAGCGATGACGATGTTTTGCTGACTAGGATCAGCACCGATACAAGGCTGATGGCCACCGCGGGACTTGCCGGCTGACAAATATATATAACGAGCAGTGATTACATGAGGAATGTAGGATCATCCTTCGCTTCCCGGATATAGCACTAGCACCCCCTAGAAGTACCGACCAGGATAGTAAGGCTGCACAAGATTTCGCGCCAGAGCAGCCACAAGGTTAGTACGACTTTATCGCTCGAGGGCAAGGTTCTTGCGACCAACAAGGACGTCCCTGACCTTGTCATTAGTTACTAAAGCCTCGTGGTGCTGCTCAATCGAAGCTGTAGTGTTCTGATGTTGGTTGGCTCACCTTGGTGTGTTAGGTGTATCAGGCGTAATAGCGACTACGCGATCGTGATTTATTGCGAGGACCCAGATACAAGTGCTCGTAGGAAGTCATAGTACATTATCTATAGAGGCTTTAGAATATCCCTGCGTGGGCTTATTCTCCGGTGCCGGGGTTTTTCCTGGAGTGAGGGATGGATATTACTAATAGTCTTTCATCTTATTTCACACGATCTTAATACGTGGCGGGGACTAGGAGCACCCTTGTAATACTGCAGGTGTACAGCCTGCCGCGTAGAGTGTCTAAATTTGAAGTCAATCATCGCGCCTGAGATATCAATGGGGGCGGCACCTCTAGGTAGGCGTACAAGGAGGCGTACAAGGCGGTATTGTACTTAATGGTTAGCTAAGACTTGCACCTGTCGAGGCTTCTAATGAAGATCGTTAATTTGAAAGTACGACCGCGCATATGCTAATTTCCGGCCAGGTCTTAACTATCTCTCTGCCATTTGTCGGCCACACCGCTCTGTCGTATTCGCGTCAAGATCCTTGTGAAAAGGCAGAAAGAGATGATGTGATGCATCGCCCAAACACAGGCTATTAGGTTGACGCATTCATTGGCTCAGAAATTTATTTGTGCACGACCCTACGTATCCGTATCCTCGTCAGGTGCATGCTTGGCCTCATGATTCGCCAAGATCGATCTGAGTAGATGTGCTGGTCGATCTCCACCATGTACGTCTAAAGTACTCACAAAACTGCAGCCGTGTGATAGAGGCGTCTATCATAATAAGGACTTGCGGCATTAGTGATGCACTACGTCTGCTCCTGGTATTAGAGAGTACTTCAGTCGTTAGTCTAGTCCGCCATTGAAAAGACCCCTGCGTTGAGCGTCATCGGTTCTGCGAGATCCTTCAGCGGGATATGTTATGGATGATTCTAGACTAATGAGCAGACGCTGCGGAGTGGTGCTCAAAGGGGGTAGGTCGCTAGTCAGCGCCAGTCGATTGAGGATGCAATTCATTTTCTAGACATTCCAAAAAATGCTCTCTGCTCTGAAGAGAGCGGCTCATAAGCATCCCATACATGTGGCTTGCCTGGCTGTACCTCAAAATCTATGTAAACCTTCTTCCAGTGGCTGTTCATCCATCGAACAGCGTCCATTGTCGCCTCACAATCAACGTGCTTGTCGCTGGATCCATGTCGGATGAAAAATCTCGTCCTTTCATCAGGACACTTCGTTGTGTTGAAAAGCCGCTCCTCAACCGTCTTTGCTTTCCATACCTTTAGAAAAGATCGAGACATTGAGAACAAAGGCCCACCAAACATGCCGTTTGGAGGAACTGACCCTGATCTAGGTATCTTGTACGGCATCGTGTCAAGTAATGTCAGCACTTCGAGGCTAGCCTTGGACGCGCGGTCTTGGCTAATGAATATGCCGGCATATTCCCCGGCTTGTCGAAAATAGTCCCCTAGGAGTGGCGCCCGCAGAACCACTTCTCGTATGCGAAATGGAGGTCCCATCAGATACGCTAACATGGCCATACCCCCACCAAAGCTCCCCCCAAATAAGGAAACCGAATCCCAGTCAATTGACCACGCACGATTGATAAGTAGGAACTCAGCCTCCAGGTTGTCTACTAACCATACCATGGAGCGTTGCAGGCATTCCATGATCACTGTTCCATCAGACTCAGGAAGTAAAGGTAGCTCAATATTACAAACGAATGCATATTCGCGCTCCTCAGCTTGTTCGAAATCGGCGGGGTAAGGCCAAAGGCCTTGTCCATGTCCCGTAGTCTGTGTAGCTTTAGTTGTTTCTGACAAATTCAAGGTGGTATACGTACCCCACCACCACCAGGAAAGCGCAACATCGGTTTCAATGATACAGGCGTGCTTTGGTTGAGCAGAGCTGATGGTAAAGCCAACTTCACCTCCAGATCTTGATGTATCGGTCGACCCATTTCCTCAGCCGCGATACTTCGCGCATCAGGGGGACACCTGGTGTCATCTGGCCAGAGGCGATAATATGTCAACGTCTTGAGCATGAAGCGTTGTAGCAGCTGGGTCTTTCCCTTGAGCTGTTGGCATACCGTCTGGGCTGCCTGCTCAAGGTCTTCCGGGTTCAATAGTGCTGCGAGTTTCTCCTGATGGGCAGCTACAAGTCTTTCATTGATTCGGTGCTGCAACTCAACTGTATCAATGGGACTATCATCAAGTCAGTGAAGTAATGGAAGGGAAATCAGGGAAGGGGTACCTGGACAGTAGTTTGGTATAGTAAGCTTTAAGCTGCTTGCTTACGTCCTTCTCAAGTGGGTCCTGTATGAGGTTTTCTAACCCACCGAAGTCCATGATGAACGCACCCCCGATAATTCGCTTGTCTACCATAACCACACACATAGGAATCCAGGGCTTCCGTTTCAGATCTTCTTGACTAATGGGGGGGCAGGTCACCTGTACGCAAGAAAGTCTCGAAATGCCCTCAAAGAACCCTAGAAAGGCTGCCTGTGTATCAGATTTTGCCTCCCGTGCTATCCCAAGGGCGCAAGCCAATTTCTGTCCCTCCACGAGAAAATTCTTGAACAGCTTGAAGCTCTCTGGTACAACGTACTCTTCTAACTCCGTTAAGTCCTCAGCGTTTGGTGCATTTGGTGCCTTTGTCGACGGCATTTTAATCCAAGGGTAGGTGGTTGACCTAGGGAATTAAAATTCATTTGAGAGAAAGCTCAGCTTTTGTTCGTCCACATTTTCGGCCTATTTGGTGGCTTGCATGTGCGCTTTTCTAGCGTATAGTTGACACTTGTGCGTGCATCGCATACGCATGCATTATATAGATAAAGCACATTGAAAGAAGTTGGTGTAGGGGGCGTCAAGCCTCAGTACCATACACAAGGTTAAGAACGATCGTCGATTGTCCCACTTCCTTGCCCCGCAAGTGGCAAAGAGACGTTCGGCGACAATCATGTCAAATCAAGCTGACACACCCATTTAATGGCTTCAGTAAATGTATAGATCACCTTAGTTTGGGTATGGCTTATACTAACGTGAACTCTGCAGTGACAGAGACATGGACGCGCTGACAGGCTCAAAGATCCCAAGATATACACGATTTTAGTACGCGAAAGGCTCTAGGATGAGATGTGCTTTTCTTTAGCTCTTGACGAGAAGCTGCTCCATAGTAATCATCTGAATAGTCCATTCCACTAGCCAGCTCCAAATTACTCGTTATACGTCAAAATCTCTAAATACGGCTGTCGCGGTCTCACAATTCGCTGGTTGAAAGGACGCCGACATTTGACTGAGTTTGCATTTGTCCCCACCAATAGTTGCCGTGGAGCTTTGTTGCAAATTAAGATCTATTCAAGGTGCGTGGCCCCATCAGGTTCTCCGAACATAGAGACATTAAGCAAGTCTCTACATAATCGACGATGAGTTCGACAACAGAAGGCGGCAAAAGCTAATTTTCAATTCGTCGATTACGTATTTGGATCTGATGGAACGACAAATGGCCAATCATCATTATATTTCCTACATATCCGAAATTCAGTTTCGCTAGCTTTCATTGGTTCCCCTCTACTCCATCGCCTGGAGCTGAAGTTTGAATATTGGCAGCCTCCAGAGACCTTCGAGGCGGCAACGGAAGTTTCCTGCTTAGGTCAATAGCAATCACGGTAAGACTTTATATTTAATACTTACCTTTGACAAATGTTCTCGTACCTTGTTTTAATGTCATGGTACGGGTGCTTTTCAACAAACGGGTGTACTGCCAATGCTGTGTTGTGTATCCACCCAGTGCCCGCCACAACCAGGCCGTTCTGTTCGACAAGAGACATTGGGTACAGCCAGTCTGCCAATTTGTCTCTCGGGAGATGTGGCCCCCAGAAGATTGTCAACGCTGTCTGATCCTGCCATGCGAGCACAGCGGCAACTACCAAGTTGGACTGCGGAATCCTTCCCTTCCAGTTGAGACTGCCCTTGCTAGGGGGTTCACACGCATCGAATAAGTCCTGTTGCAAGCTCAAGAGTCTGGTTTGATGTTGGTGCAAATCGTTTGGAATGACGATGCTGAATCCACCGTAGGAGAATGTAGATACGCTTTGGAGAGCCATCTGGTGAGTTGGAATGTAAAGCTCAGAAAGAGACGAGTTGTAAAGTATGTGAAGGAACAGCTAGCTTCGAAACCCTTACAAATACTGGCGTAAGTCTCACAAAGGCGGAAGGTAAACATCTTTCCACTAACTTCTGCACAGATGAGTGTGGATCACGAGCTGGAAGCATGGTGTTATTCCGCGGTTCATTTCAGATTCATATATGATTGGCAAATCGTTGTTGCGGACGATCGCCACGGGAAACACTGGAGAGGCTGAAGTTGCATTTCATTGCTCGAAACGTTGTCCCCCCTCCTTGTGTCCTCAGGAGTACCCATGTGCCTGGGCGCATGAGCTGTGATTGATCCGCATGGTGCATGCGTTGACTTCTCGTCGATTTTGCTTACAATACATGATTGTTCGAATATTGTATGAGAGCCAAGCTTGAGACAAAATTGCCACTCGACCTCGAGAAAGTAAACGCTACAGGTAGCTTGCGACTACACGTTCTTAATTGTACATAGAGAAGTAAGAGATATATTACAGCACTAGAGCTTAGTAAAACGCGAAAGAAATGATAAAGTCTTAATGAAAGATGAAAGGCAAACTTTAGGACTAAAGAGATTGTAGAGCATCTCCTAGCATTCAACCTCATAATTTCTGCTTGCGGTACCAAAGCCATCTTCACAAGAGGCAAGAGTGAACTCTTCTGTACTTTCTCCTATGCTTTTATCCTGTAACGATCCCTTGTTGTGTGAGTTGTGAGATCCTAGTTGGGGATTAATCGCTTTGGTTAACTCTACCGAAACGACTGTGAACGTGCAGAGTAAGCTTTGCACCGCGCAAAAGATCTAGGTTTGTTAGTGAGTGTCATAAGAGACCATACGAACTTACGAGAAAGGCAGTCTTCGGCGAGTACCACAAAGATAGTGGAATGGCACCAACGAGTGCACTTATAAGTAGTGGTGCGAGAAGAAGACAGCAAACCCGCCACTTCCTTAAATGTTGACTTGCTTTTCCTCCAACTGAAAAAATCCAGGAGATCCATAAGAGGAAGACAGTGTAGTAAAAGCCCCAGCTGACATGCAAAATAGGCACCAGGGCGAATTTCACCCAATGAGGGGTTAAACCAGGCGCCGCATCCCATATGCACAGCCCTGCTGCAACGCACTGGAGGCAAGCAGTAGAAGTGAGACCTAGTGTCCCGTAGGGCTGTGACGATTCACCCGGTTGGAAAAGAAGTATCCGAAGATGGTAGATCTGGGGTTTATCAGCAAACGGTTGCCACAGCTGGGTGACACTGACCTTCAGGACCGCTGCCTGCATCCATGCCAGTTGAAATGATGACACTGATACAGCTTCAAGTTTCGTATTTAACGCTACTACTGATAAGGTGACGCAGCATAGCCAAAGGACGAAGTTTGTTATGATGTACCGGCAGTGTGAGAGACATTGAACGTTCCGGCGGCGGCTATCAATGTAGCGTATGTATACTTCGACAAGTAGAAATAAAGAACTGAAGCCAATAGGAAGCGAGGCTATTACATTGAAGCACATCTTAAAAAGCAACCGGTGAAGGACGAAAGGGCGGTGAATGGATGAATCTGAAGGACCTTTCAGCCTCGTGCGATGTGACCTTGATATAACGCAGACAGTTCGGACTTTCAATCTCAGCGAACGCATGATCTAATTCATGCCCAAGCGCGCCATAACCTCCGTCTCCGAAGTGAAAGACAATCGTAGATGCGCATACGGGTTTGTGAACGCTAATGATCCACCCCAGCCGCGCCATGATACGCGATCAGCAGTATGATAAATTTGGAAAGCGATAAGCTTGCTTGTTCCGGGAGCAATTCCTCAACACGTCAGGAGTAACCATCGTGCTAGTACGTTGTTAGAATCTTAGCGCCGTCGTGTCGACAGTGTCGATGACAGGGGGTGACCCGCAGATGCGGTGGAGCGGCTGATGTTTTAGCCCGATTGTACGGCAAGGTCTGCCAAGTGTGTTCAGTTCCCGGCTGCGAGCTGAAAGTGCTTGGCAAATCGAATATCCTCAATCTGCGAGTTCCACAATGGTACGGAAAGACACTGGTTGCAGCCTTATGATATGCTGAATCTCGAAAAGTCTCAGTTGTTTCCGCCTTGCTCTCTCTATGTTTCCCAGAAACATCCTACTTCGCAGGCGCTGCCGGTAGGCAACTGTCGGGACGATGACCGCAATCCACTTATTTGCTTCTTTGTGGAACAGCACAGCCATTATGCCAGCGTACGACTGAAGATAAGCTCTTTTCAACTTGACGAGTATCAAGATCAACGGTTTTACTCAGTAGCTGCTTGCTACAAGCTCTGTTGTCATCCAGCGGAAACGTACGACTTGAAAAAAAGGATGCGCGCCGCCGCTCACAAGATCTTCAAATCCATGTTCAAGCTTCAGGGTTGGAACTTTGAAAGTGACCATTGCTGGTGAGCCCTGCATTATTACACACAAGGCTATGTTATACTAATGACAAGAAGGGCGTCACACGGTTATAGCGCACCTTCGGACAGGAACACAACCTGCCTCGGTGCTACCACTGAAAACCTTGAGCAATATCTTTGTATCGATATCCCAGAGTCAGACCCC
The DNA here is from genome assembly GCA_010093695.1 of Plenodomus tracheiphilus IPT5. NCBI lineage: Eukaryota > Fungi > Ascomycota > Dothideomycetes > Pleosporales > Leptosphaeriaceae > Plenodomus > Plenodomus tracheiphilus. Next base: position 24,507 of record MU006374.1, read on the forward strand.
GTATCTACATCCGACTCAGGCAGTGGCGAGCTACCCAGCAACAACAACAACAACAAGCGCATTGGAGATACATTGCTTCGATGCTACGAGGAGGTGAAGAAGTTGCGATTGTCGAAATCCGAAACGACAGCAGCTGATAACGTCAGGGAGAATCCCAAGATGCTGCCCTATGGGCCAGCGAATATGCTCACGCTTGCTATGCAGATTCATGAAAAAGACGTCTTCGAATCCATCAGAAGAATCTTCATCCTTGAAGGACAGGCACAACAGATGGGTAACTTGTGTAGATACCTTTCCATATGTTTATTTCGGCTTTATGTTAGATCATTGCGAATCAAGAAGAGGAATTCGCAAGCTCTAGTAAGTGTGTCTCAGCTTTAGCCGGATGGCTAATAACTCCTAGCTACCTCCTAGTTCAATCGTTTGATCCAAGAAAGCAGTATTTCTGAAAGTCCAGCAGATTGCTTTCGCCGGTGGTCAGAAGCTCGTCTGGTAAATCAAATCATCGCGTCCATGCCGAAGGGAGTTATCAGCGGAGACCTCCTAGTCTCATTATTCCGTAAGGGGTCTGCAGCTCTCGCAAGCGGTGAACTAATTTTCTCATATAGAAGATTCTGTATACACGCTCATAAGACGGGCTACTAGACAAACTCAGCGGGAGCAAAGATTATTCGTAACCGCCATGATAGCAGAGATTTCTCGCTTTTCGAGTTCCGCTGAACCCAGCGTTGATTTACTCACCTTCTTCAAGAAACAGTTCAAGAACCTCAAGTTAGTATTACACCATGCGAATGTGCATCCGCTTACATGAGAAGCCATGAAGACTTCTTAGCAGCTATCGACTTCCAACCAGTCTCCTCCCTTATTTTACCCGCTTCAACCAATGACGTCCAAGTCGATCATTTGAGGAGTACTACAAAGGTCTTCATAAACTCAAGTGAGCCCTGTATGTAAGACCCAGAGAATCTAAGAAAGACAGATGACGCCGTCAGAGTATAGACGTTCGAATCATGCTAATGAACCTAATTCTCAACCAGTCTCGAACTCGAATGTCGATCAGCATGACCAGCAAGCTGATCTCGACGTCGTTGTAGGCAGCGCGGCAAGGACCCCTCAAATATTGCAGCGTCGTAATGATGCTACGCAGTCTTGGAACGAGGCCAACAATCAGTGGGAACAAGGAAGTCTATCAACAGTACGAGCGCCGGTTAGTGCACAGTACTTTCCGCGCTACACACCATCTTTACATGGCCAGAAGGAAATGAATCATGAGATATATGATACAAACCAGCCTATCTTATCGCGCGACACGATAGCGGAATCACCACGATTGGTCATACAGTGTCCAGTTCCTAGGCCTATTGTAGGAGCAGAACACCCTCGATCGATTCAAGGCGCTTTTGAGCTGGGAGGAGGAGAGGCAGATGTTGAGCGGCCCGCAATTAGCTGCAGCCTCCAGGAGCCAGAAGAGCAGTTTGAACGACTATCTCAGCCATCTTCAAGCGCGCCCTACCAGCCTTCGGAGCAATATGGTACATTCGAGGATGTTGATAATGATGATGGCGGCCAGAACACAGAGTTAGATCATGACCTACCTTCTTCTGTCTACGTGGGAGATCTACGCGCTCTCGGGTCTGACTGTATAGAACTTGGTGCGTTCGCTGACTACATCGACGAGAATTTGACTACATAGCCTCAACTTCTATTGGCTCGATAAAGAATTTTTGCATGAGGTACGGAATATCTGCCGGATCGGGCAAGCAGCGTGCTCTTCCAATGACCACAATTACCGAATCGTGCTGTAAATCCACTGCGTGTTTCTCCATGCCTGGTTTGTTTTGCATCTGTAGTTTTGCACCCTTGCTAGGATGATGGAAAGGTTGAATGATGGCCATCTCATTCTCAAGAAACTCTAGCCAAACGCTCCCCTTGAACACCATCGGTGGTAATGCATATTCATCCGACTTTGGCTTCCTTATCCGCGCCTTTGCAACTTCCCTGACAAAGTGCTGGACGGGTGGAACCTGGGTCCTAATTAGTGCAGATTCCCAGGAATGTAAACAATATTCCATCATACCAGAGACTTGTTAAGCTCTTCTCGAAACTGAACCGTTACGTCATATTCATATGGAAGGTGCAAGAGCGCTGTTGTATCGCGCTCAGACTGCACCTCCTTCCATCGGTTGTCAGGTAGTGAGGCGATCTCCCTAGCTAATTTGCAGGCTTCCTCCGCAACATTTGTCTCGAGCACCTTGAAGCGTACCATGGTGGGGGCCAACGAATCGTATCTGAGGGCAGGATTACTCTTACGGCGGGAGTTCGCGATGCGACTCTTATAGCGATATAGATGGACAAAACTCACACATCACTAACATGGCGCGTGAGAAATTTTGGGTCCCGTGTCATGGTCTGTGCGATTAATGCGAGCGTATCATTGGTGAGATAAGGCACTATCATTATCTTGAGTGGTTCCCACGACACATCAATGATCTCCGTTAGACTTTTGTTCAGCGCGCTGCTCATTGAAGTAAACTTCAAGTTCTTCACGCTCCCGAGATTCAACTGGGACTCGTAAGGATCGCACTGCTACCGCTGTCGGCTGTTGCACGGCGTGTCTGGCCTCATTCGATGCACCGTTCTGAGGTTGCCCACCATTTGCCTCGCTGGCGTTCACTTGAACCGCGGAAGTATTTCCTGAAGTGTTGTTGCTCGTCATAGCTAAAAAGTTTAGCGTGCGAAATAAGAGTGTAAATACTGCCGAAGAGCTGTCCAGCGTCATACCGCCCTCGGAGCATTTAGAGATGTGTGAGGGTAAGACATACTGCAAAGCCTGGGAGAGAGAAGCTCGCAAGGTGTATCAATGGATACTAGACGTCGGGAGTGTAGAGATTACTGAAGAGGCAGTGTTGTCCTTCGAGGGCAAAGCGCTGGATCGAGTTGGTGCGTTGTGCCGAGAAAGAACGAGAGGATCAATTCGCTCTACACACAGACTATCACAAATGCTTCAGAAGGTGCTGGGAGTTGGTAGAGTGAACAAGTCGGTGGATACCAAGTATGTTGCGACCTATCGTGCCGCAGAAGATATAGAACGGAGGATATGGGGTGGAACTGCGATGGGAAGAAGCCAGGCTGCTGATGCTGGGAATGAAGAAACGACATCAACATGCAATGCTTTATACTCTCACGTCCACGCCCGCGCTCGATGGAGTTTCTTCCTTCGTCTGGGTTCCCTGGTCTTACACAAGGATGATGTACGTGCAGTGGCATACTCCTCGCCATGGTGCTGCAGGTGTGAAGGGGCTTGCAGTGCTGCGGGTCGCGGCGACTTCCAAATCGATGTATATTGTAGGACATGCACTAATAATTCAGGGCTGCATATCGGGGTGTCGATCCTATCAGATAAAGGTGACTTCGATTCCGCCGTGGGGATGCCTACAAGTGAAATGAGACTTGCAGACCCTTGCTTAATAACGTTACTGCTAAACATCAAGAAGTTTTAGTTTCTCCGCAAATAAAGTAAGTCTTAAAGAATCTCTCCGTCGCGCCATAGCAGTATTCTGAATGTCTGCAACTGCGATGTGGTTCGTACTTTGAGAAGCGCACTACGATGCAACGACGCTTGGAGCTTGCGACATGTACTTAATTAGACTAGCGTTGACTAAGCTCTTCCACGTCCACTAGTCACGACTATTTAATGTTCCAATGTTCCAATGTTCCAACATTCCACTATTCCAACACTCCAATATTCCAATATTCCAACATTCCAATCTCTCAGCGTCATCAACCCCACATGTTATGGCTGCAAAACGACGCTCCAATAAGATCAACAAAGCTCTGAAAGATCTCAAGAGACACAACGCTGTCCCTCCACATGTTCAAAATGTTCTTGAAGAACGTCTGGTCATTGCGTTTACACCTCGCAGCTATGAAAAACGACGCCGCCGGGGCAAGACGCTTTCTACGAAAGACATTCGAACGAGACACCAACAATGGAAAGCCCGTAAAGTGTATATGGACATCCTCAAGAGCGCGCCTCACGCGTTCCTACCATTTCTTCTTGTTACGTCTCCAAGAACCTGCGAGGATTTCGACTCTTATGAGTTTTGCCAAAGTCTTGAGGTAACGCAAGAGAACAAGCTTCCCGATTCTGTCAGGAACTTCCTACAGGATGTGAGCGACAAACACGAGATCATGCACACCCCAGAATACAAAGACTTGATAGAACTACTTTTTCCACAAGGTTCGTAGTAAAAATCTATTTGATATACAGAGCTAAAATAATAAGGACCAACCACTGAAACAGAAAGCGACAAGACTTACCAGTTTCTTCTTGCTTCCCTTAGTGGCATCTCTCGGTGGCTTGGCGACCTTATGACCACAAAAGTCGAGCGCAGCCTGTTACGGTCGCAAGAAATAGCAAAGAGTCAAATGCACATTACAGGATGCGTAAGGACGATGTTGCCTCGAGACTCGTTCCAGGATGTCATTGTCTCCATAGACGTTGGATCTGGCGACGAACTAGCTCGACTTCTGTTTCCGCACATTGAAGATCACGCAAACTCTGTGTCAAGGGGGGCTTCAGTGTCAGCCATCCAGTCAATATTTCCTGGCCGGATTTGTAACGCAATCGAGGAGAGTGAGCTACGGATCTGGGAGAAAAGCCAATTGCGTCAAGACACTACAGATTGTGTTGCGATGGAGGGGTTGTGCTGCGTTCGTTTGCGTGTTCAGTATGATGCCGCTATCGTAATGGTCGGAGACATTTATCCATGAAGTACCCATATCCTTCTGCCCTACGGATCTTTAGTCATCGATTTTCCTCGAATAACAACAACTGCGACATCCGCAGGGAGTTTTATCTCCCCTGTTCCTTTAGTTGACCAGATGTTTGCTCCCTTCAGATCTTTGAAATCGATAACCTCGCAGTCCTTGAAATAGACCGTCCTCTCATGATCTCTCGCTTTTATGAGTTCCATTGCCTTATGACCCTCGACGAAGTCCACAGAGATGGTAAGGTCTTTCCAGCGCCTGCGCTGCAAGATATTAGTGCCCAGTGTTGTGCGCTGAGATCAAAACATACCAACGCATGTTCTGATACTACTTCGACTTCTTCGACTTCTTCGTCCGCCATTCGCGATGCTCCGAATATTTTATAATCGCGCTTCGTGGTTCCGAAGGTGTAGTGCGGCGCTTCGGGGGTGGCTCAGTCGATGTAATTCGGCGTTTCGTGGGGTCTCAGTCGATGTAATCCGGCACTTCGCGGCTTAACTGATGTAAAGTCTGCTCTACAAGGTGTTAGTTTTACTTTCATCTACGGGGAGATATCTTATACCGACTGCATGCATATAGCTGATGTTGAAGAAGAAGCAAGATGGAAGATAGGCTCTGCTTAACTTTAGAAGTGTCGGGCTCTAGAGACCCAAATCCCCGCCCAACCGCGTCACAAGCATAGCGGGGCATGATCCGACCACTAAGTAGCTACTGCGATTAAAACAGCATTTATTGTTCTGATGAGGTACCCCAGCTTTAGTCTTGGAAAGTTCGAGCATTCAGTCACAATAACTATTGCAGTTGTCCAGACATCGGTATATCCCGTCGCTCCAACATTCCAACATTCCAATACTCCAATATTCCAATACCCCAACATTCCAACATTCCAACATTCCAACATTCCAACATTCCAACATTCCAACATTCCAACATTTCAACATTCCAACATTCCAATATTCCAATATTCCAATATTCCAATATTCCAATATTCCAATATTCCAATATTCCAAATCCTGATCGAAGCTGCTGATCATAGCACCTTATTCCTTCGCGGAGGCGGTTCGCCGACCCGTTTTTTGGCCAGCGCTCAAGTCGTACCTCCAAGCGACCATGCAGCTCGTTTCGGTACACTGATATGCACAGCACGCTGCGATACGTGAATGGGCGTAGCAAAGCGCCCCTGCAGCATGCTGTTCCCGTGCAATGCACATCCACAGCTGCAGCAGAGTGGTTGGAATACTTGAGTCTATACTGTTTTAGAAGTGCGCATAACTATGTCAATCTGTTCTTTTGCCTTCGTGAGGCCGCTACTGCTATTCGTGACTTCCACGATGTGTGCACACCGATGTGCACTCTGCTTGCAGGACGATGCACTCTTGGCAAATGCTCATTGGTAACGGACAAAAATACTTCGTGGGCAAATGCGCTACTCAATATACACAAATATTATTGTCTTGAAGTCATGTGAGGAGGTTGTAAATACATATAGTGAGTTGCGCGCCATAGAAACGCTGGTATCCCCTAACTTACATCGATCCTAGTCAGATAACATCAGCCTTACCAGGAAACCAAAGGTGTGTGCTATCTTGTTAGTGCATCAGCGATTGTAACAAGATAACAGATGTGCCAATGGCGACGAAAGGAGTGCTCATGCTGTGGTGCGCTCATCTCGAACGAGCGAATAACAAACTGTGGAGGTGCCCACGGTCCGAACGACTCAGGGAGCAGTTGGGGCATTACGGATCGGTCAAGCAAATGTCACGAATGCAGCCTTCCAACCCCTCCGTCTACCTAAACTGTTAAGCGACGGAAATTATGTTTTGGGTTAGTGCAGGATCCTCGCCAAGACGCGCAATATAAGCTCGATCAATCATGCACTTGTGTCATTATGCAACTTGATTCGACTCCCATTTTACGAGCTTGCAGACATGGAAATTGCTCGCCGCATTCTTGTTATAGTGTATCCCACAAGCCCATTGTTCGAGATCTCGGATATTGACGACATACGCCAAGAAGCCCTTTCAAAACTCCAAGCGAAGACGGAAGATGCCCGATCATTGTATCTCTCGACATGGCCAAACAGGACCATTATGGTCTTCGATCTGAACAATCCGACTTACGACTTTGCTGATGCACATAAGCCTCAGGATATCCCTGTAACAGCAATTCATATTCGAGCCGCAACACGGATCGATGTGAAAGAAGTCTCAGATAACCTTAGATCCCAAACGAATGCAGATATCGCGGAATACCATAGACTGCATGGATTTTCCGCGTCACTTCCATTGATCGAAGATCATCGAAAAGGCAATGTGCCTTCATATCCCAATCCAAGAAACATAAAGTCTTAGCTGTCAGTACGTATAGCCGGGGGGGAAATGAACATCTCCTACTTGCGCTAAGTGAACAGCATTCTTCGATCACAAACTCGCAACTCGAAGCAAATGTTCACATGCTGCGTAAAGCGGGCATGTTGTGAGCGAATGAACAACATTCACAGTGACGGCTCGTTGTGGACGCACTCGATGAACGCATTGGGATGTCTGAAGACTTGGTTGCTACGGTCTAGCGACGTCGGGTGGGCTTCGTGGAGGGCGTCGTGGATCGCGTCGTTTCTGACAACAATGGATGAATCCTATTTGATAAGGACCGAAGTCACCGTTAAATAAGTTGGTGATGGGATGACTGCTCCGCAACTTCCTGCTTCATGGCACTAAGAGCTGAAAGCGCCACAGCTAGCATTAAGAGGCTTAGGGATCTTTCCAGCACATGAGTTGACTAGCAGATGTTGAACCACCCTCCAATGCACAAGTCTTCGCCCGCAGTCAGAGTCCCTGTCAATAACTTGACTCTCCCGAGGTCGGACACTTGACATTTTCCCCTCATGTGGGCACGGACATGTGCTACGGACCGAGAGTTGTTCCCTGCCGAAGTGCACATTCAACCGCTTTGCTAACTTACTTTAGTGTAGAAAGAAAATGTCTATCACTAAATGGAAGCCAGTGCTACGATCTCGTCTACAGGTGTTCTCAAATAACGTTCGGTTGAAGCTATCACTCAAAGCTGACGTCTCTCTGTAGGAGCCCTTGAGGGCAGCAGATCATATCCGTTCAGATAAATAATAACAAGATCCTCATTCTATAGTGCCATGGCCTGACTCTAGTACACGCCTCTGCCCAAGCTAGTTATCTCAGCCGGTGGGCAAGATCCAAAGGAATTGAGGGCGGCGTTGGAAAGCACGGCATTAGTTGCATTTTATGCTCACGTATGGGGCTTTTATAGCCATCGGAACACGATTAAAATTAAGTGTGCACTGTGACGAATCGTAGATGACTACCGTCAATAACGCATCTTGGAAGAGCATTGCGGGCGCGATGAGTGGTCAGGCGTCGATGAAAGCCGAAGAGCATGTCCGCAAGACTTTACCCGTACGATACACCCGGTGAAGTTTCGCGGGAGAGCTCGTATGCTCAATAGACTCGACGCCCACGCGAGCGGAACATTGCTCTCGTGGAGCACCGAGTCTCCTGCAGCGCAATGTCTTCTCTCTGTGTTGTACTTGATTGTGCGCAAACATAGCCAGCAGCAAGCGACTCACCTGCGCCGACTACCACGCTGCGTGGATCTGCCCCATTGTGAACATCGAGTTTGCACGTCCGTATGTAAAGGAGCACCAATTCTTCTTGAGTGTTTGATTGCTCCGAACGAGACTGCAGGCAATATTCGAAGTCACATCCGTTGAGAGTCCGCACGCGACTGCAAACAACGGCAGCTCCGTCTCGGCCAGAGATACTCAACTCTAAACCTATGGGAGACGGCTCAAAGGCTTTCCGCGACGCTCACAACTTGGACTACAAAGAAATTGGCCAAGAAGGTATTGTTCTCGATACCTGACGGAGCTCTCTAACTTGAGCAGGACTGCGCGATCTCCTACTCGATCTCATCCATGCGCTACAGGGTCTCCCCGCCTCGCGTCATCTGCGTTCTAATCGTGGCGGAAAGAACGTACTCGAGGATCTGTCAGAACTGATGACAGCAGTCGACGCCAATGACTCCTGAATACCGTCCTACGTGGAGAGAGCGACGATGTCATCTGGAACAGAGTCTACGACGCCGTCGCTGAATCGACACTACCACGCCCGTCCTCGTCCTTCCAACAAACGTCCCTGTCCATCAATACAGGTAGCTCCGCGAATTCGACGGAGCACCGCCAACACATAGACGATGTGCTAAAGGAGGAGCTCGGACACCTGTATGTCGGCATACCCGGTTTCTTCGAGGGTGTGTGGTCTGGACAAGAAGCGAGCGCTGTTGCCGCAGTACTCGGGGTGTACAGCCATGATCCGGATCCCACCTGGTACAAGGCCTCCAATTTCATGGGGCACCCCACGAACTCCGTGACTTCCACGAAAAGTATCCAAGTCAGCCTAGTCCTCCACGAGCCCTCAACAAATGGATCATAGCATGTGAACAAGGTAATGAGGATCTTACGTTACTTGCAGATAATCACGTTGTTACAACAAGCTCAAGGTAATATTCCGTAGTTAGTGTACAAAATGCGCCCTTTATTGCCATTAACATTACCCTCCTCAAGGCAAGCAACCACCTAACAAACAAGGATCGGTAGCTCCTCCTGTACTTTCGTAGATAAGCCTCCTGCCACTATGCATCAGCCTATAGAGTATCCTATGTTAGCCTTGTTTCAAGAGACAGAAAAGGTGCACTTACCACTAGCCTTTTCTCGCCGTCTCGGCACTCCCAAAGCCCGTAGTAGCCAATGTCCTTGGACAGGAAAGAGTCGCGGACAGTTGAGAACCATGCGTATACGTCCAGCGGGCTCTCCTGGCCAGGCTTGACCTTGTAGATAGCAAGAGGTTCATGAATCTGCAACGCCTGGTACCACAGCGAGCAACGGACCTTTGCGCGAACGGCGATGCAGTTGCCGCACACCTGCCACGGGTACCAGACCTGCTCCATGTCGCCATTGTCGAGGACATGCTCTTCCTTGACTGGCATCATCCAGACCTTGGGATGCTTGAAGATGGGGGTTGTGCTGATGTCTCGAAGGGCGCGATCGACAGCGTAGGCGACGTCGTACTCGGTCGTTTTGCGGCGGCAGATGCCCGTGAAGGTGCAGGCGAGCAGGTCCGCGGGGCCAGGGTCGAGGCGCGACGTGGACGGGGTCGCCATGAGCTGATAGCAGGGTAAGCAGGTGAGGAAGATGCTGCAACGGGCAGCTTACCTGGTTGGAAAGGGCCATGGCGAAATGGACGTCGCGCTGCTGTCCCGGCGCACCAATGCACCACGGGAAGTTGAGCTCTACTGTCTGCGGATACGTAATCTCCTCTGGGAAGTCAAGAGGTAGGTCAGTAGTGCCTGCAACACGCTGCAGCTGTATAGGATTAGCGCGGTGTCCGTCATGCTGCATAGAAGGCATTGCCACATACATCAGAAAGGGAGCAGAACGTCATGCTTTGCCCATCAGCGCTGTACAGGTCGGCAAAGACGTTCCCTACTGCAGATGAGGGTAGCTGAGCACCAAAGAGCGTACGGCGGCGGGCGCGCAGGACTGAGCCACTTGGGCGGAATGGCTGGTCTTGTATTGTAGTGTCGATGCCGTCGCACAACGCAGCGAAGGAATTGGAGTTGATGGCGGAGGGAGTAGACATAGTGATGGTCTGTAGAGCGAGTAAAGAGGAGAGAGGAAGGAAGGCGCTATGGGGTTTGGCAGCTGGTTGATATAGCTCGTTGAGAGTGACTGAGAGCATGAGCGAGAGAGTGAGGGTGAGAGAGCGATCAAGAGAAGGCGCCGTGCCTTTACAGCTACACGATCACACGTGTCCCTCCTCACCCCCACGACTTTTGAATGGAAGGAGCTATGTGGCAGGTTTAGTAGCTGCCAGTGAAGTTGGGCAGCAGCTGACGTTGATTACAGCCTCGTGCTTGGTGTGCGTATCTCAAACAAGCCTCAATTGTTGCTGGACGATGCCCTGCTCGATGTCCGCTGGCGTTTTTTGGATGGATGCGACAGCCCATTACCAAGCGATTGCGGGGATGGAGGAGATATGTTGATGGCGCTGTCTCCTTGAGAAAGCCTAAGACTGCTGGACCTGCTGATTAGAAGGGATCTTGCGGCCTGCTGTGTTTGAGTGGCTTCGATAACGGTCCTGAGCCTAGCCAATCGGCTTCCCATGGCATAGGCGAGGATCTTCTTCATCATATGGCGCATGTCCGCGACCTGTTGCTCGTTGTCGAGGAAGGCCTTCATGACAGGCTCCATGTAGTATGCTGGGCACTTTTGGTCGAACTCTTGCCAATGGACAAAGAGATGCGCAGACTCCATATCGATGGTAAGGAAGAAGTGCGCTGTATCCTGGGTAGTTGGGACGATGCCGGCGTCGGTGTAGAACTGGTGCAAATAGCGTACAATGACAGCGCCGTCACGCGCACCTGGAGATCAGTGTTAGGGTTGCGTGTTGGATTGCATTGGATGGAGCACAGTATCATACCTTGAGGGCGTGCTTGGAAGTGCGTCTGGTTATTCTTCGGGCTCTTCTACTGGGCGCTCATGAAGGGAAAGTGGAGTGCTGGGGCGACTGCGCGGCTGAGCAGGCCGTACTCCTGCTGCATGGAGAAGGCGGTCGTGGTGCTATCGCTGTCTTTCCAGTGGCGGTAGCCAAATAGGTGGTCTGGTTGAGGACCCTCGAGGGCGCCGTACTCTTTGACCCAGGCCAAATCTATGGGTGGAGGCAGATAGCGCTTGTCGAGGTTCTGTTTGGCTTTGACGGCCAACATAGGCAGGCCATCGTCCTCAACGAACAACAGCACATCCTTGAGCAGGTCAATCCCGTCTTGTTCTGCAAGGCGCTGGGCCCGCCTATGCCGCTGAGCAACATGCCGTGCATTTGGGGAGCGCACGGCATCTAGACTCAAACTGGCGCCTGCTTGCAACTCGTCGACAAAGGCTTGAAGGCCGGCTGGCAGGGCTCGGTGATGGCCAAAGTGGATGCCATAGTAGCGCAGCTTGTCCTCGTTGTCGCGGACTTTGGGCTCTGATGACTTGGACGGTGAGGCGCTGCGTGACGATGCGGCGCCCGTAGTCGATGATGGCGGCGGCATCGACGTGGACATGGGTGTTGATATAGATATGGATATAGGGCGGGGTTGATTCGCGGCGAGTTGGTTGTGGAAGGCGAGTCACTCGTAGGTGAGGGGAGCGTGTGCCGGGGATGGAGGAGCGCGAGACGAGGCAGAGTACAAGCGGCGGCGGCGCTCGTCAGAGTGCGGGAGCGAATGCGGCGACAACGGCGAGAGCGCGCGTTTGGGCATGGATGTGTGAAAGCACAGGCGAGCAGCTGGTATGTTAATTTGATGTTGATGTTGATGGTGATGGTGATATTGATGTTGATCGATTGTGGAGATGTCAAAGATGGCTTGGCGTTCCGTCAGTGCTAGCCTGGGCGGGCACGGCAATCGTCGAATCTGAGATTCATCTGCCTGACAGCTTCCCGCTGACCGAAAACTGGCGTTTCTTAAGTTGTTTCATTCCTCAAAGCTACCAAAATAATTTACACGCGCACGAGAACGCGTTATCTTCAGCGAATATGTTTGAGTGCTACAGCTGTACACGCACTTTTCACACTCGCCAATCTCGTGACCAGCACATGGATGATACGAGCCATTGGGATGAGAGTTTTGAATGCGACGGGTGCACAAAAGAATTCAGCTCGTGGCATGGCAAAGAGCAGCACATGGATGATACTGGCCATCGGTATGAGAGTTTTGAATGCGACGGGTGCACAAAAGAATTCAGCTCGTGGCATGCCAAAGAGCAGCACATGACGGCTGTTGGACATCAGACTTGCCACTACCAGACTTGGGGTACTGCAAGCATTCAGCCACCTCAAACTTCTACAAATGCTGAGGGGAATGATCGAAATGATCAAAACAACGAAGAAGTAATCACACTTAATGCCCTGGAACTCTCTGGAACGGATACACTGGGTCCTTTTCATGACAGGCTTACGAGTTGCATAATTAGGTACGTCTACAGCTATTCTGATGTTCTCAGCTGACTTTGTATTAGCATGTTCAATCAAGGAGCTCACGCAGATATTACAATCTTGATACAGGGCATCTCACTACCAGCTCATCGGTTTGTCATTTGTCCTCAAAGCATCTACCTAGAGGAAGCGTGCCAGCAAGCCTTCAGCCAAGACGAAAGGATACTGAATTGTGAACAAGGGAGTGGTGCTGCATATTGGAGGGTTTTTGAGTATCTATATACAGGCGGTTACTCCGACTATTTGGACAACACCGAATTGAAAGGCAAGTAAGCTACAGTTCGTAGCAGGGAAGGCTAACAAGTTGCCAGATGACTCGAAGTTGTCGAAACACCTACGAGTGTATACATTGGCAGATATGTTCTGTCTCGAAGACCTAAAAACAATTTCCCTCGACAAATTTCGGCGGGAAACAAGCGAGGGGTGGGACAGTGACCTGTTCCTTGAATGTGTTTGGGAGGTATATCAATCTATTCCTGAATATCCTCGCAAGATACGGCCCACTTTGGTCGACATCGCTGTTGCGCATGCTCGTGATATAGCTGGAAAAGCGGGATTTAAAGATCTTGTCCGTGAAGGAGGAGATTTTGTGGTTGAATATGTTACAAGACTGCTAGTACAGAAGCTATAGTTCTAAGCTTACCTGCATGGCTGTTTTATAGAGCTCCTGATTGTTCAAAGCACATCCAACTTTCAACTTATCTCTTGTGCTTTTTGTTAAGAGCATTGACATATTCAACAGCAAAATCGCCGCCCTCTCGGAGAAGGTCCGTAAAAACTTCCTTCGCACTTAACTCATTCGCATGAGCCGTAGCCGATTCAAGTACAGCCAATCGCATACTACAATTGGTGTGAGGAGTAGATGCATATACTTTCCGAATGCAAGGTGGGAATGTGTCGCTGGCCCAAAGATCCTTCAACTTCGTCTGTAGCTTGAGCACACATAGCGCCTTCAAATCTTCCAAAAAGAACATGTCGGCAAGCGCGTATACGCATGGGTCTATAAGTAGCGCAGTGTCGTCTAGTGTTTAAGTAATCAGTAAAGCATAAAGGCGATGACAGCCAACTTGCCTTCGAACTTATCTGTAGACAACTCTTCCAGATAGTCGCCAGTGTACAAATATTCAAAAACCCTCCAGTACGCGGCACCGCAACCTTCTTCAAATACGATAACTCCTGTGTCTCCCTCAACGAACTCCTCTCGAAAAGCCTTTGCAAAATAATCGCTTTGAACGCAGATGATTGGCTTGTGCACGGGAAGTATTACATGATGAATACGAATCTTAGCATCCGAATATTTTGTGTTGTTGAACAATCTGCCCAGTAAGTAAACAATAGTATATTGGTCCTCAAGAAACGTACAAAGCGATGTTGCCTATTAGCTTTTCAGAGTGGGCTGCCTCCGCTTTGACAGCTCGTGACAGGTCAGATCTAACAGGCTGCCTTGTAGACAGGTTGTGGAAAGCAGATTGGGAAAACCCGCCGAAAGCAGACGCCATTTTTTTTTACATGCGCGTTACGTCTAGCATTCAAAAGCAGGCCGCTCTGCTTTGTTGCCTTGCTTTATGCTGTTCGGCTCCTCAGGTTTATAATAGTGACACGTGTCAATGGAATGGTGGACTTGGCGTCTTACTATGTCCGTGCACTTGATTTAATTATTCTACCGATCGTAATTGGTTAGATCTTACTCCTTTCGAACAAGAGTTACAAGGGCCAAGCCACGTGATGACTTACCAATCGGCGTCTCGGCATCGATTTGCGTCGCTCGTGTTCCAGTGGAAAAAACACGACAACAGCGAGTATCTCAATTTTTGGAATTTCCATCAAAAAAAGCATCAGAACACGTCTGCCAGTGGCCGCAGCGGTCTCTACTAACCATCGCGTAGCCCCCTGCGTTGATTTGGTGCTGTAGAGCCACCGTTGCGGCCGCGGCACACACAGAGCGGCAAAATTTGCGAGCAAGCTACACAATATGACACGCCTATCGAACGCAGCAGCAGCCATCTAGCCACAACACAACAACGCAAGACGCGACGACGGAGCCCAGACCCTCCTCAAACATCATGGTCACAATA